>LPNX010264869.1:295150-375150 GCA_001517045.1 Pseudotsuga menziesii
GGAGTGTCTGAAATCCTTGGTATAACCATTGTTCTCAGGATCCTCCTCTCAAATGGGAGTTAAGCACGAGGCAGTGTGAGAGGTTATATATTGGGATGAACCCTATTCATATCTGAGTAGCACCGAATATATTTCTAGGATTGTATTTGTATTTGGGGGCTGTTTCAAGAGTTTGGGGCTTTGCTACCCTACCCATACAGTCAATCCCACCTGCGACTGTCCGCCTGAGCTTTGATTATATTGAGGTGACCTTAGTGACCTTACCTAGGATATTGAGGGGGTACTTGTAGACGTTATTCTACAGGTGTCCCGGCCAAGTTGGGGTCGGATGGCACAGTCGCTTTACGCGTTGATGCTGAGGGCCACAATAATTGGTTAGGTACCTTCGCTTGTTGTGTATGGGAGTCTCAGGCCTCTCCTAGGTGAGACATACCTGCTTCATTCGGGAGCTCACTTATCCAGCCCTTGTTTTCTTGCATTTGGATTTATATTTTATTAGTGATTTCTCTGTGCATGTTATTTGGCCTAGGGTTTACGTAAATAGAGAGTCTTTTCTATTTTTTGAGTCATTGTGGATTCGAGTGCGGTTCTGCACCATTCTCGTCGGTTAGCAGGACTTTCTCCTTCTACTTCTCCTCCTCCTTTGGGAGAGAGACCTAGATAGTCCAAGCAAACTATGTCACACATTGATTCACACACCATGGAGGACCATTCAGAGAGTATTCCTGAACCACCTCCTCCCATTCGTATTGACGATGGGAAACTTACTCCTACATACGATCCTTCACCTGACCTAGATGAGTTTGGTCCTATGATTTCCAAGATAGGATCCTTACAAGATAGACCTACTCACTCTAGGGTTGATTCCCCATTGACACGTTACCAGTATGGAATGCCGGAAGATGCCGAGACTGGCTTTGAACCTACCGGCACTAGCTACGGTAGTTATGCTACATCTGGTTTTCCTATGCAGGATTTGACATTCCATGTCGAATCCGACTTCTAGCCTAGCACTATGCTTGGGGGCAATCCCATTCCTTACCCTGTGGAGAGGTTTGGGAGTACTAGTCATGTTGCACCTTCCTTCCCAGTGGTGGAAGCTACATCTTATCTCCCTCCTAGGTCTAGAGTTAGTGAACCAATTAGGATACCAGACCCGAGACGAGTGACGATAGGTGGTAGTACATATCTTATTACTTATATTCCTTTGTCCTCACTTCTGAGTTTTTCAAATGTACATCCTCCACCTTATTCACGTGGTCCTTCGAGCCGATATATGGCTACGAGTCAGGTCCGTACTACAGTTACTAGGTCGATTGTGTCTCAATTTCACATACCGCTCGTTGCTTCGAGAGGCTATGTTCACGCCTCTAGTGGTTAGCTTGTTACTTCTTGGGGCATATATACCTACTTCTGGTATGTATGTTCCCCCTTCTGGAGCTTATCTTCCTACCTATGGAGTGTCCCATGGGACATCGCATGTGATGACCTATGGACCTTATTATGGGACGTAGTATGGATAGGTTTCTTCACCTTACGGAGGCAGGTATCAACAACCTACTTACTCACCTAATTACGGCTTCATAGCTCCTACTAGTCAAGGTCCACCTTACTATGATACTTCCACACCACCCTATATGGGTCAAACAGGAGGAGGACACTATGGCCAAGGCCATGGTGGTGCTCAACCCTATGTGAACCAGGGAGCGGTCCATCGACCTCATCATCCTAGGATCCCTTTCCTCACAACGCTTAACCTTCCTGACTTATCGAGACTTATGAACGATTCTATGGCTCACGACCGAGCTTCCTTGGCTGTCCCTACCAAGCTTCCTTCAGACATACCTAAGTTCGAAGGCAAACTGGGAGAAGATCCGAGCAAACACATTACTATGTTTCACCTTTGGTACTCTTCAAATTCGTTACATCAGGACTTAGTCCGTTTGAGACTATTTCAATGCACCCTCACAGGGCCTGCTGCGAAATGGTATAAAGAGTTACCAAAGGGAGCTTTTGCTTTGTTCGATGATCTTGCGATGACTTTTCTTAATCAATTCTAGCTACCAGTGCACTATGACGTTGGTACTGAACTCTTGTCGACATTTCGACAAGATAAAGCCACCCATATTTCTAATCATATTCAAGAGTGGCATAGACGAAAGAGATTAATTAAAGCCTTTATACCACCGCAATTCCTTCTTGAGTGGTTCCTCACATATTTATTGCCATATATAGCGATGGATGTTTCCACATCTGGAGTGCAGAATGAGGAACAAGCGATCTTTAGGGTGCAGGAACTAAAGTTGATCTATGCTCAATCCGGTTTGTTGTATGAGATTATTCCTTACGCTCCGCATTTCAGTTTCGATCCCAAGGTCAAACCTGGACCACATGCCGATGGCATTGTGGGTTGTACAAGTGTGAAACCTATGGATTCGGTTGCAAAACAAGTTAGCCAATTATCGCTCAACCAATCTGCTTTGGTACAAGCTACGACTTCGTCTCAACCCACCCAAATGGTGAATGTACTTTCTATGCAATCGTTGGACTAGAAGGGTAACGAGCAGCCTAGACGGAATAGAAGAAAGGGTAAGAATAATAATCAAAAGGGTGGGAATAAGAATGAGAATGCTACCAATAATGACAAGAACAGTAAGAATGCTGGGGGGGACAAGCAAGTGAAACTTAAGGTTAAATTCCCTTGCAAGCTATGTAAGGATGATCACCTCACTTACTTATGCCCTAGGATTGAAGAAGCTTCGAGATTCTTAGCACAAGGCCCAGCTGTGCTAACAAACCCTTTACCGCATAACCAAAATATGAACTCAAAGTCCCATGAGCAATCTAGTGAGAATGATCCACCAGAGAGTAGTGCTCATGGGTGCATTAACATGGTCCATGCTGCCAAGGTTGTGACTCATGCGAAAGATTATGGTTCGTCACAACCCATCCCAGGCAAAGAACCTGATCCACCAAGAACCCCTTTGCACATTGAGAAACTTGCGGATAAACCTGAGGCTGCACCTCGCATTCCTAAGGGACTACTTAAGCGTTCAGGCCATAATCCAAATGCCCGAAACACCCAGAATTATTCAATTGTTGAGGACTTGGGACATACTCCTTGTGTGATGTCTACATTGGAAGTGCTTCAGAGTTGTCCTTTGCAAAGGAAGGCTTTGCTTTCTACTCTTGGTGTGAATGGTGATGATTCTTTCTTAGTGATCAAATTTTAAACCACAAGACATCAGCCTCGCTTACCCTACTATGTGTCGCTTTTGGTACACGTAGAATGTCTTAATATGATCGTCAAGCACACTATGCTTGAAGAGGGTGCTACTGATTCTGTGATGTATTTGTCCTATTGGAAGGGTCTCGGTTCTTATGAGCTGCCTAAATTAGTGACTATGTTAACTACTTTTGATGGGAAATCTTTCAGGCTGCACGACATTCTTCTGTCTCTTAAGGTCCGTTTGGGGGGGAAGACCGTTGGAATAGAGGTTGAGGTGGTTGATGCACTCCTTGACTACAATCTCTTGCTGGGTAGGAACTGGATGTATAGTATGCAATCTGTTGCTTTTTCCTTGTTCTGCGTTGTATGCTTTCCACATAATGGGAAGATTGTAACGATTGATCAAATGGCATTCAAGAATCCGCCTATTACTGCATCTTCGGAAGCTTCGGTCCCAATTGTTGACCACTATTAGCCGGCAACTGGGAGTGTGGGTGTAGGCATGTATCCATCCCTTACGGGAAGCTTTAGTTGTCCTGCACCGGTCCTCATGATAGGATCTTGTTCCGATGAGGCTTTGACTTCTACGACTCATATGGAGGATCCTTGGATTCTTCCTACACCGAGTTCTTCGAGTGAGCCCGTCGAGACCAACGTGCCGCTTCCTGTAGCCATGATAGTTTATCAAGCCAATCTTAAGAGTGTTGTAGAGCCTTGTTCTTCCTCTTCACAGATAGAGGAGGAAGACCCCTATGTGCTGTCAGCATGGGCAGCACAGTCTTCTCATGCCCACGACTTCCTTGATATGGTTTTCCCTTCAGATGAAGTGATTATCGAGGCTATGTCGGGTGTTGAGCCTCCATGGGAGGAACTTCATCATAGATCATACATCCTTCCACCACTTGATCGTTTGGAGCATTAGGATTATAGGGAGATTATTAGTTAGAGAGTTGCTAGTCCCATGGTTCCATTAAGCTCTCCTGGTCAAATGGCTGATGGAAACATGGCGAACATATCTTCCATGATTCCTATCAACATCTCTTGAAATTTTGGCACCATTGAGAATGTCTATATTGGGGTGGAATGTTCCCATGATGAGATTCTCAAGTACATCGAGCTATTCAAGGAATTCTGTGATATTTTTTCTTGGTCTTATGATGAGATGCCAAGTATTGACCCTCAGATTGTCGAACATGAGATTAATATTTACCCCAACGCTAAGCCTGTTCGACAACGTTTACACGCCGTGAATCCTAGGAAAGCACCCTCCATTAAGGCAGAGATAAAGAAGCTATTGAAAGCCGGTTTCATCTATCCCGTTCCCTTGACAGAGTGGGTTTCAAACCCCGTTCGAGTGGATAAGAAGCAGGGAGCGATCTGAATATGCACTGATTTCTGCAATTTGAATCATGCCTGTCCTAAGGATAACTTCCCCACACCATTTATAGATCAAATTTTGGATGAGTGTGCGGGTAGCGAGGTGTTCTCCTTCATGGATGGATTTTCTAGGTATAATTAGATCCATATTAAACCTGAGGACCAACACAAGACTGCATTTATTTGTCCTTGGGGAACGTTTGCATATCAGAAAATGTCTTTCATCCTTAAAAATGCCGGAGCTACATTTCAGCGAGCGATGACCTTGATTTTCCACGATCTCAAGTCTATTATTGAAGTATTTTTGGATGACCTCGCTGCTCATTCTCATATGAGGATACGCCATCCCTATCACTTGAGATTGGTATTCGAAATATGCCAGCACTATTCGGTTAGATTAAATCCTTATGAAGTCAGGTTGTTTATTAGGATTCATCGTTTCGAAGGAGGGTATAAGAGTTGACCCCTTAAAGCTTGAGGCAATACCTCAGTTGTCTCCCTTGAAGAACATTCATCATCTTCAGTGTTTGCAAGGTATGGCAAACTTCTTATAAAGATTTGTTGTCAACTTTGCTAATTTGACTAGAGGCTTCATGCATCTCTTGAAGAAGGATACTCCCTTTGAGTGGGATGAGCGATCCCAGGATTCCTTCGATGCACTCAAGCAAACCCTAGCATCGACCTCAGTGATTAGTCCTCTGGATTATAGCTGTGATTTCCTATTATATGTGACCACATCTTTAGAGATGATTGGTATGGTTTTTTTTCAAGAGGATGAGGAGATCCAAGAGCATGTCATATATTATCTGAGCCGAAACCTTATTGACGTAGAGATTTGTTATTCTCATGTCAAGAAGCTTGCTTTAGCGACCGTACATGCGGTTCAACATTTGAGACATTATATTCTCCTTTTCCAGACCTTGGTTGTGGCCCATGTCAATCCATTTAAGTTCATCCTCACACGAAGGATGATTGGGGGAAAGTATAATAAATGGATTGTCATTTGGCAAGAATTCGATCTCGAATTTGTTTTGGCAAATTCGAAGAAGTCGTTAATTTTTGCAGAGCTTATATCGGATTTCCTGAGTGAGGCTGAGGAGTTGGTTTGTGAGGATACATTTGTCAATGAACATATCTTCTTAATCTCAACATCTGACCCATGGTATGGAGATATCGTGGTATATTTACAAACACAGAGGACCCCTACTCACCTCTCGTGAGATGAACGACGACAATTACGTCACATCTCTAAGAACTACCTTATAGTGGACAATACTTTGTACCTCCATGGGGTAGATTCCATTTTACGACGTTGTTTAACTCATGAGGAGGCTGAGTTTGTACTGAATGATTGCCATGGAGGGGCATGTAGTGGTCATTTATCTGGGCTTTCTACAACTCAAAATATTTTGAGAGCGAGTTATTTCTAGCCATTGATCTTTAAAGATTGCGTTGATGCGGTCAAGAGGTGCCACCCTTTCCAGGTGTTCACACGGAATATGCACTTGAATCCTGTCCCGTTACATCCCATTATCACTGCCGGTCCCTTCACCAAGTGGGGGATCGATTTTATGGATTGCAACCCAGCTTCGGCTAGGGGGCACCGTCATGTTATAGTGGTTGTGGATTATTTCACGAAATGGGCTAAGGAAATTCCTACAGTAAAATCCGACGGTGAGACAGCCGCTCACTTCATATTCAACCAAATCATTACTCGGTTCGGGATTCTGAAGAGCTTGTCACTGACCATGTCTCGCACTTTCAGAACCGTATGATGGAAGAGTTGGCATCCAATTTAGGGTATAAGCAAGAGCATTCCTCTCTTACTACCCCCAAGCGAATGGACAGGTTGAGGTAGTGAATAAATCACTCAAGTCCATTCTCCAACGAACCATTACATAAAGCAAGACGAATTGGCATATTATGTTATACCCTGCTTTGTGGGCATATCGAACCGCGATTAATACTGCCACTAGTTTTTCTCCATATCGGCTTGTGCATGGAGTAGAGTCGATATTGCTGGTTGAATGCGAGATCCCTTCGTTGAAGCTAGCTATGGAACTCTTACCAGACACTTCACCTTTGGAGGAGCGTTTGGTCCACCTTGAGTAACTAGATGAGCAGCGTCGAGATGCCTTGGTGGCTCTAGAGGTTAATAAACATCACGTTAAGATCTAGTACGATAAGTATGTCCATCCAAGAGTGTTTAGTGAAGGAGACTTGGTCCTTTTTTGGGATCAATCGAAAGAACCCTTGGGGGCAGGTAAATTTAATCCTATGTGGCATGGTCCTTACGTGATCAAGCATGTATTAGAGAAGGGTGCCTATGAGTTATCCGATTACGAAGGCACATCTTTGGTGGAGCCTAGAAATGGGCTCTATCTCAAAAAATACTATCCATGATCTTTAGCCAAGGTTGCTTGTTGTATATTATTGTATAACTTTGCATAGTTAGGTCTTTTCTTATCATGATCGGGTTTGTGATTAGTTTCCATTTATTTTGGCAGATGTCAATGAAATCTTCCACCTACATAGGATTCACAGATGGTGCAAGCCATCACATTCAACACTCAGTCTCTGCTGCTTGGGTGATTTATACTCCTATGGGTCATGTACTGTCTTCAGGAGGTCTATGTCTACAGCCATCTTGCAACAATGTTGCTGAATATATCACTGTTATCATTAGAGGAAATTTGGGGTCTAAAATGGGCCTTATAAGAAAACATGCCAAAATAAGTTTTTGTGAGTTGGAATTCAAGAACCAATAGAATTTCAATAAAATAAGTCAACCATAATGGTTGAATTGACATATTTGTCATTAAAAAAAACTACTGTTTTTGTTCGTATTTTCGACATATCTCATTCTGTTTTTACTCAAATTTTGATCGGGAGAGCTCGTGGGATGCGGAATTTGATTCTGCATCCAACGAGTACCCACACTGCATACTTTTGACGGACCCCGCTACCCCAAAAACAAGAAATACCTGAAAAAATTTGATGATGACATCATCATCATGTTTTTCAGGTATTTCTTATTTTTGGGCTAGCGGGGTCCGTCAAAAGTATGCAGTGTGGGTACTCGTTGGATGCGGAATCAAATTCTGGATCCAATGAGCTCTCCCGATTGAAATTTGAGTAAAAACACAGGGAGATATGTCAAAAATACAAACACAAAAAGTAGTTTTTTTCTTTCTTCCTCCAAAATTAATCAATATTATTTTATTATTTTAACTATTATTTTATTATTTTAACTATTATTTTATTATTTTCCTTAGGAGGCCCATTTTAGACCCCAAAATTCCTCTAATGTGAGCTTCTAAGGGATGTCATGTCACATGGCGTTCTATATCTTGAGGTACGTCTTGATTCAGAGTTAGTAGTGTCACAGCTCAAGGGTTTGTACCATGTTAGAGATCTAATGTTATTGAAAAGGTTCTTACGTGTGAGATTGTTAGAACGACAATTTGACAGTATAACATATATACACATTCCAAGAAATAATAATCAAGTTGCTGACTCATATGCTAACTACATGTTAGATTGGCATTTGTTTCATTCATAATAAATTAATCACAAACATTTTTACACATGTAAATAAATAAATCGATCACCATAAAAAAATTTATATATATAAAAAATGTGGTAATACATACTGTCATATACAAAAGTGGGGCTTTTAAAGCCACCATCATATAATACACGGTCTTACAAAACATATACACTCCTAGGTGTCTAATTCTATGGAGGACGAGGGTTGTGATCATGATACGTCACTACGGCTCTAGCTAGCCGCCGGAATAAATGCACCCATGCACATGGTACACCCGCCACCTATCCCTGCATGGCTTTAGGAAAGTCCTTGACTTGCGCCATGGGAACTCTATGAGACAGTCTCACAAAGTTGGTATGAATGATTTGGAGCATTCACTCTGCATCCACACCTATGATGTCATCCCCTCTTCCCCTCTGTCTATGACATGGGAAGCCCTCTGGTCACCGTGGTCCGACATCTACCCATGATTGGTAGATGTCATGCAAAAACATGTCATTTTGATTCCACATAATCAAGAAAATACAAAAAAATTAAATAACTCAAAAAATTTAAAAAGAGTGAGAGTCGAGATTCGGTACCTATATCTCCATATGCCGATCCTGGTGGCAATGGCATGTCTAGACCCCCTCGAAAATTTATCCCTCCATAGGGGTAGTCATCTATGGAAACAATCTATTGTCGCCACCATGGAAAGAAGTCAGCTGGATATGGGTTGGCCACCGTACCACCCCCAGTCTGCACATAGCATCTGCCCAATGCCGTTGGATCAGATCTCTAACCCCGTGGAGAGGAACGTCCACTCTAAGGCTCAATCCTGGAACACGCTCAAAGAAAAACGTGCTCAAAATGCTGCTGAACCCGAAGTTTCATATCCTACCTGCCTTACACTCATTGAGCTGGTGTTTCATGTAGTACTCCAGTCATATATGGTTGGTCTCATACACTCCACCGCATAGAACATTAGCGGTCGCGAGGCCTGATGGAGTGATGCTAAGCCTGCTATCCTGCCTAGCGTTAGTAGTATGACATTTAGGCCCAGCACCTGTATAGCATTGGTGGGGACTTAACTCCCCACCTTCTCAGTATCTGGGTAGCAGTACACAGCTATGTACTCATCGATAGTTAGGCCACCGCCTAGCCCACCTCAGGAATGAAGGTTCACCACCTCCCCTTGTCTAGATAGACCTGTGATAAAGTATATGTCTTCCACCTCTATGGTGAGAGACATCCCATCAATACGGAAGGAATCCGATTCTATATCCTAATAGTCTACCAGCATCTCTAGTAGTCTCGGTTTAGCCCTCAAACCACCAAGACACCAAAACTTGTAGAGTCCACATGTACATAGAGCCTGTTGAGCCATTACATCAGCCCTTACTGCTTCCTCTACTTCACCATGCTTGCGCTCTCTCCACTCTAGAACCATCCTGCAAGAGAAATTTCCAAATTACCCATTAGATTCTTGTAAATTCATATGTGCGGCCACATACGTGACTGTTTTGTGAATAGCTGCATATGTACGCGGTTTCTAGCCCCTTTTCTGTATATAGCTAGCCCTATACGCAGAAAAAGATTCAATATTTGCATGGGCTGCAGCGCTCATGTAGAGATGGTCCTTAAAACTTCATTTAACCATGAAAAACAACAAAAATTATATCAAAATGCAAAAGGAGAGCATGAGTAAATACCTGAAAGAAACGGTTGTGAATTTCGCCGGCTCGATCTCCTGGAATTTGTAGTTGAAAATCAGAGCTCCAATGGGTAAAATTTCAAATGATTTATATTTTTTTTACTATTTATAGAATACTTTTCAAATATTTGAAAATTTTTACCCCCTTTCCTATAGTTTTGATAGTTTCTAACCATTTTGGACTGTTTCTAACATAATTTGTGATGTAGAAGGCCTTTTTTAGTTCCGTTTCAGCCATTGGATTGAGTCGTTCATACTGATCTCAGGTATAACATCTACACTAGCATATAGTTAATTTCACCACCATTTTCATTTTTCATGACCTTAGGTATGAACCCACTCTATTATGTCACAGAACCTTCTTGCTGCTTTAGAAGTGGCATGATATGAGTGGTAGAGATTCACCTTACATGGGTACCCTAGTTAGCACCTTATTTGCATTTGGTGCCCATGCTGACGTTTTCTCCTTTAGGGTGTGGGAGTCCATTGTATAGTATTGCCATGACATTTCACAAGAGCCTCATACTCCTCTTGATCTTATGCTGGCCTGTTTCCCTCTGGACTCCCCTATGTCAAGTTGTGAATGCATTATCATGAGCTTTTCCTGCCTTCTTGAGCTTTATGCCGGCTCCCCTGACATTGCGTTTCATCCATATAACCCGATCTTGTCTCATTTCTAGCCATGCATAGCCATTTTTTATATCCTTCGCAGCTTGATTTCCTTTTTATCAGGAGGGGATTTTCCCCAAGTGTCGATATCCTACACATGTATCCTAGCATTGAGCATAGGTATGTTCCACTACTTGGAACTAGTTTGTTTTCCCTTATGACACTCGTCTCCTCCTAGTTTGTAACTATAAAGCTAGTTTATTCTTTTTTCATTCTTTTTAAATAACTGAAAAAGTCCAAAAAAATCAAAAAACCAAAAAGCCGGACAACGAAAGATGTTATCTTTGGAAGCTGTCGAGTCGTGTCACCTTCGAACAGAGCACTATATATCATATCCATTGGTTGGGTTATAGTTTGACTTTAGGAAGCTGTACTCATTTATCTGAGTTTATCTCCATCGACTGGTTAAGCTTCTAGTCCCTATGGAGCCTCTGTTGATGGCTCTTATGTCACAGAGATGTCCCAGTTTGTATATTGATTCTATGCTGCCTTCATTCAATCACCATACGCCGTTATGCTCTTATTCGAAGGAAGTTGAAACCTATGTCAGCCATTCCTTAGTTGTCTTGAATTTGCATGTCAGCCATTCCCGGTACAGTTACTGGTTCGTGCACCTTATGATCAAGTCCTTCGACATTATACAGCTTTGCTGAGTACCTCATGTTGGATGATGGGGGATGCCTTAATGCCCTCCTTCCAACAGATTTCATCCCATCAACTTTAGATCATTTATTATGGGATTGGAATCTAGAGTCCTTTTGAGTGCCTTGAGACTTGCAGTCATTAGTGGTAGGTTCTCTCGCCATCGACAGTTTCTTGGGAATACATCAATGTCCCCTTATCGATGGATTCTTTCAAGTGTTCGACCTCAACACATTTATTCACATTTGTTATTTTTCACTCTAGTACTTTGATTCCCATTTTCATTATCGGTGGGTAATCTTCTGTCTGTTAATGGTATACATCAATGACCGGTAATCAGATGATGGACTACTATGTTCGACCTCGAGACCTCTATTTGCATAGTAGGACATGTACTCATAGTGGTGTGTGTAGAAGACCTTCCATATTGGTGGCATCTCCTATATGCTACCTCCTTGATCATGCTAGCGTTCATGAGATTTCAGCTCTTGTGACTTGATACCAATATATGTCAGACATTTCCAGCCACTATGGAGATCTTGATCTATTGTATATCTTCAATCATTTTGGAGATAATGGTCCTTTTGTATATCTTCATCATGGAGATTCTGATCTATGTATATTGTACGTGGAGATGACCACATATGTGATATCATGTATTATTCCTATTCATGGCCATTCTACTCTTATGTATCCGAGATTGCTATATGTACTTGCAATTATATGCAGAGTTGTATTATTGTACTATGCTGATTAGGTGGCTGGTCTTCCATTTGGGATCCTTCATCACTCCACTTCTAAAATGGACTTATAATGTATTTCGGCCATCGTATGACCGTTCTGAATCACACTTTGTAGATTTCACCACTCTATGTGAATCACACTTTGTATGGCCTTCTCCTATCCCGCTGCAGACTCTTTAGACCACATGGACCATCTTTTGTCCTTTGATGTTTCCTTGATCATCCCTAAAAACATATGAAAAATGATATACGTGGCTTTTAACCCGATAACCACGTACATATGTGGGTTTGACCCATATAATCGCGTACATCGGGATGTGTGCATAATCCAAATCCTTTTGGAGTTTTCTTTGACATGGATCCAACTCATTCGACTCCTGGCCTTCCATATGCCTTGAGATCTCTCGGATTCGACCTTTCATTATCCCTTTGAAATATATATAAGGAATTCCTTGGTACATTGAAGGCATATAGAGAGAATTGAGAGCAAAGAAACTATAGTCCATTGTTGCTGGAACTTATACTTGAGTCTACATCCCTTTGTCCCTTGGAGCACTTCTATGTTCTTCCCAAGCTCGCCTTTTGCTTCTGAGCTTGCTATTGAGAGATGGAGGATTGAAGTGGTGGAGGCCCAAGTGGGGGATTCAATTTCTCCGGTTCGTAGACGTGCCATCAGAGGTTGTATCTATCTTGTAATCTCTAATTCATATTAATAGAAATATATTTTCCTGTCCAATGATGTGTATTTGATTGAATATTTTATCCATGGGAATATGTCAAATGCTTTTACATTATTGATTATATATGCTAGAATAGATCTAACACCATGATATATAGTATGCTTGTATTGTTTACTTGTTGTTGAGGAAGTATTATATCAATTCAAGCTGAAGATTGGAAAGCACAATGGGGATCTACTTCAACCATTTGGAATAAGGTACGAGGTCTGATCCTTTAGTGTTAGACATTTTATTTCTAATGCATATTGGGAAAGATTGATTTTTGGAGTCAAGCTATCTGTTGTGGTACCCCAAGCCATATAAATTTCTCTCCATAACAACATGGAAGAACAATGGTATAGATGAGGTCAAAATGGTTAAGAACCATATTCCGTGGTCAAATAAGTGAGCCTAGGGTTAAAGGAGGATTAGGTATAGATGAAATAATGCATATGAATGACATACATCCTACCCTGTATGGTCGAATAACATCTTTAAATTACCTTGAACCTATTGCATTAGGAAAAATGATATGGTAGTAGTTCAATTTAAAAAAATAATTTTCAAACTATAGGCTAGAAACCTAAAATTTGGAATTTTTGATATATATAGTGCAAAAATAGAAATCAAACATACCATTTCAATATTTTTACCAAATTAGGCAATTTTTACCTTTGACTTAGATCACTCATTGTGGACAAACCAGTGGATGATTTCAAATTCCGCAAGTTCCACATACTGTCCTTAGTCTTCCATTTCAACCATTTCAAAATTCATTTTATGTCAAATTTTTCAATTTTGAGCTTGTTCTATGGAGTTCACGTGGCACACGTGGGTAGGCGACTTACACAGTCACGTACATGCATTTTACACATGAATTTTCCAAAGGAAACTAGCATGTCATACGTGAAATGTCTGAAACAAAGTTGCATGTACTGCGCGACATAGTGTTAGAATAATCAACCCATAGTTATCTACCTTAGACATTAATTAATCCATTTTTGTCTTATTTGCCTAGTTTCCAATATTCCACTCTATGCAAGTTGTCTTCCACATGTCCTAGAAGTCAAACTTGCTAAAACTAAGTCATGGAGTGCTTGGGAAACCTCTTGGAAACCATATTTAGCAATTCTTCTTTATTCCAAATCCTCCCTAGTGCATATCTTCTTTTTTTTCTAAGTTGCCTACTTTATTAATATTTGAGGCAAAAGGAAAAGTAAGACTAGGTCTAGTTGACTTGTTTTTTGTCCTCGTCATCCTCCATTCTTTTCTCCTAATAAAAACATGTATGAGTTGTCTGTCCATCACCTATTAGCTTTCCTACTTGACTTTTCCAATTTGTAAGCCTGCTTTTGACTATTTCGAATGGCATCCTTATGCATTCAAATCTCTCATGTAATTATATATTGAAAAATCCTATGACTTGATATGGTTGGCTATTGTAGACTTATTCAATATAGATTAGTGTTATGCTCCAATTTTGGTCTTCTTTGTGTGTAAATTTGTAGGTTTGATTAGCAATTTTGTGAGTGCAATTGTTCTATCACCTGGGTTTAATTTCCACATGGTATAAGAGCCTTTGTATATCGATTTATCTCCTTCCATATTTCTATTGCAGGTTTGACATCTTGACTGTGAGCAAATTCTGCTGGTTGAAGGGGACAATTCAGAGCTATGGATCAATCTCAGAAGATAATCTTAACTCCATTTAATTTATTTGAATGGAAAGAAAAGATGGAGATACTCTTGAGAGCGAAGGATCTATACAAGGTGACTATGGAAACTGAGGCAGATCCCAATGTAGGTGTAGAGAAAATTAAATAGCACAACAAGAGGGATGAGGCTTATGGTCTTCTATGTCTGAGCATATCTAGAGATGTCCTCTTCCATATTGATGGATTGACATCACCTAATGAAGTGTGGGAGAATATTGTAGATATTTTTGGTAAGATAGATGAGATGATAGGACATCAAATCGAGAATGAATTGATCTCCTTGAGTCCCAGTAGCTTCGAATCCCTGCAACTCTACTTTTCCAAGTTTAAATCCCTTGTTATGCAGCTAAAATAATGTGGAATTGAAAATAAGAGAATCAACTATTTTTAGCCATATTCTCAAAGCTTGGCCCTGACTATTCAGTGTTTGTTTTGGCCTTCCATGCCACCAATTTGATAGCTCGAGCCTAGAAGATTCCTATGCTTGCAGAGTTCATGGAATCCCTCACACAAGATTAGGATAAATTAGTGATGATGGGCACCATCAAACCTTCCAAAGACCAATATTTCGTTGCTGGAGATTCAAGGGTGGATTCAAAATGGAAGAAGAAAGCTAAGAAGCCACCTAAGAAAAAGAGAGACAATAACAAGTCTTAAGAGGAACCCCAAGGCTCCAAGAAGAACTTCTAGAAGAAGAAGAACACAAGAGAAATGAGCAAGTGTGCATACTGTAGTAAGGGATATCATCCTAAAATCTCCTGCATGAAGAATAAAATTGACATGCTAACCCAACTCCTGGAGAAGAATAACATCTCCCTTCCTGATAGCTCAAAGAAGAGGGAAGGAGGATCAACTTCAGAGGACAGAGAGAGAGCACATGTATTGGTTGCTGGCACATCAAGCTCACCTAGCTTCATCATAGACTCTGGAGCTTCAATACATATGGTTTCAAACAAGGAGGCATTCTCTTCTCTTGACATGTTGAAATGTCCACCAATAGTGCTAGGAGATGACTCTCTCACTGACAGTTTGGGAAAAGGAAGGATTGAACTTTACCATGGTAAGTTTAGTAATGTATTGTATGTTCTAGGTCTTTCCTCTAACCTCTTGTCCGTGTATCAGATGACCCACACAGGGTCTCCAAAGAAGGTCATATTCTTCCCTGATGATGTTGAGATCACAGAGATCTTGAATGTTAAAGTCATTGCAAAAGGAGTTGTAGATCACACTTCGAAGGTATACATGTTTTCACATTGTCTGCCCTGCTAAAATCCCTGTGCTCTTTTGATTCATGCTAATGAGGCAAGCAAGCTATGGCATGAAATATTTGGCCTTATTAACTATAAGTATTTTTCTACTCTAAGTGAAAAATAAATGGTCATAGGGTTACCAAAGATTAAATTTTCCAAGGGAGTCTGTCAAGGTTGTATCCTAGGAAAACACCTAGAGGATAAATTTGAGCGAGCTAGTCATGAGAGAACCTCTGCACCTCTTGAGTTTATCCACGGTGATGTTGCTGGTCAATTTCCTCATATGTCAATGATTCAAGCCAAATATGAATTGACCTTCATAGATGCTTTTTCTAGGTATTTTTGGGTTTACTTCCTGAAGCACAAGTCTGAAGTTTTTGGCTTCTTCAAAGTCTTTAAGGATTCGGTTGAAAACTAGTATGGGAGGAGACTCAAGATCCTCAAATCTGAAAATGATGGTGAGTATGTCAAGTTTGATTTTATTCAATATTTTTAAAATTTAGGTATTCAAATGCAGCATTCAATCCCTTACACACCACAACAAAATGGTGTTGCTGAGAGAAAGAATAAATCACTTAAAGAGATGGAAACCTGTATGATGGAGGCTAAAACTTTGCCACCAATGTTTTGGGCACAAGCTATAAAATGTGAATCCTATATTCAGAATAGGGTGCCTCATAAACAGCTTGATGGTATGACTCATTTTGAAGCTTGGAGTGGGCACAAACCAAACGTGACACCTTTTAGGATTTTTGGCTCAAAGCCTTGGGCTAGAATTCCAACAGAAAAGAGGAAGGATTTGCAGCCCCAAATCCAAGAGTGTCTATTTGTTGGGTAATCTAAAGATTCAAAATTATACAAGTTGATCAATTTGAGCACAAACAAATCTTCATTGAAAGTAGTGCTCAGTTCCAAGAAGAGCCTTTAGCAGCAGTTGAAGTTAGAGAGTCTTCTTCACGACCAGAACCATTGAATGTAAGTGAAGAGACAAATGAGCTTGCTGATTATGATATATCTGATAATGATGATTTATTTGCATATATTGAAATTCCTACAAGATTAAAATGGGAAGAAAATACCATTCATGCAGCTGGGGAACTAGCTGGAAATCCTAGTGATCCTAGGAGGACTAGATCTCAGTCTGAGAGTGCCCTATGTATGAATGACCCTTTGTTTGCAGATAAGTGCTATCTGATGGTTGAATGAGACCCATAGACATATGAAGGTACAAAACATTATCCAAGATGGAAAACAGCCATGAAAGAAGAATTCAGCTCACTCCAGAAGAACAACACTTGGGAACTAGTTAATCTTCCCCCAGGGAGGGAGCTAGTTCAATGTAAGTGGGATTTCAAAACTAAGTTTGCTGGTGATGGTTCACATTTGAAATATAAGGAAATATTGGTAGCCAAGGGCTACTCATAGTTACAAGGTATTTTCTAAAATGAGACCTTTGCACCAGTGGCAAAGATGGACTCCATCAGGCTAGCCTTAGCCATTGTAGCTTCAAAGCAGTCGGAGGTACATCACATGGATGTGAAGTGTGATTTCCTGAATGGAAATATTACTAAATATATTTACATGTAGAAGAATCAAGCTTTTGTTACTAATTCATCTTTTGTGTGCAGGTTAAAGAAATCATTGTATGGGCTTAAGCAAGCCCCCGGGGCTTGGTATGCCAACATTGATGGCTTTCTGCTGTCATTGAGTTTTGTTCAATGCAAGTTTGATCCTAGTGTTTATTTGAAGCTGATTCATGGATATTTTATGATTATTGTATTTTATGTAGATGACTTTCTGATTACAGGATGTTCAAAGAAAGAAATTGCCTCCTTAAAGGATGCAATGAACCATGCATTTTCTATGACTTATTTGGGGTTGTTGAGCCAATTCTTGGGTCTTGAAATTGTTCAATCCCAAAATGAAATAAAGGTACGTCAGTAAAAGTATGCTTTATATTTTATGAACAATTTCAACATGAAATATTGCAAGCCAAGCAAGACTCCCTTCCTTTCAGGAGTTAAGCTTGAAGAAGCAGGTTCTTCTCTTATGGTGAATAATACACTGTAAAGGCAATTGATTGGGTGTTTGTTGTACCTTACACACACTCAAACTGATATTTCATATGGAGTAAGTGTGGCTTCAAGATACATGGATAATCCTCATGAGATCCATTAGAGAGCATCCAAAAGGATCCTTAACTTTGTTCAGGGAACAAGAACTCATGGGATCTTCTACAAAGCTAAATATGATCTTGATTTGATTTGGTTTACTGACAGTGATTGGGCAGGTGACAACATATATCAAAAGTAAACATCATGATATGTGTTCATGCTCATTGAAGGACCAATCAGCTGGTCAAGAAAGAAACAAAGTGTCATTGCACTCTCATCTACAGAAGCAGAGTACAGAGGAGTTGTAAATGCAGCAACTCAATGTTTATGGTTGTAGGGGATACTTGGTGAGTGTGGCTTCGAATTAGAGTATTGAACTATTATATATTGTGATAATAATAGTACCATTTTAATCTGCAATAATATAATTTAGAGATAGAGAACCAAACACATTGAGATCCATATGCACTACATCAGATAGCTAGTGCATGATGGGACCATTCACCTACTCTTCTATGCATCTTCAGAACATGTAGCAGACATATTCACCAAAGCTTTTTGTGAGAAGAAATTCAGCAATATCAAATCACTACTAGGGATTACTGATCATCCTATTAAGCATGATTGATGACAATATTTTCAAATTTTGTTTTACTATCCATGTTTAAGGGAGGATTTTTCCACTAAGTTTTCGCCTCTTTCCTTGGTTAAATGGACATGCAGTATGTAAAGGGTGACTAAGCCTTGTTGCTAGGGCCTATAGTTTTCTGATATTTACTCATAATTCAGGCTTAAGGGGGGGGTGTTAGAATAATCAACCCATAGTTAGCTACCTTAGACATTAATTAATCCATTTTTGTCTTATTTGCCTAGTTTCCAATATTCCACTCTATGCAAGTTGTCTTCCACATGTCCTAGAAGTAAAAATTGCTAAAACCGAGTCATGGAGTGCTTGGGAAACCTCTTGAAAACCCTATTTATCAGTTCTTCTTTATTCCAGATCCTCCCTAGCACATATCCGCTTTTTCTGCTAAGTTGCCCGCTTTATTGATATTTGAGGCAAAAGGGAAAGTAAGACTAGGTGTGGTTGACTTGTTTTTTTCCCTCATCATCCTCCATTATTTTCTCCTAATAAAAGAATGTATGAGTTGTCTTTCCATCACCTATTATATTTTCTACTTGACTTTTCCAATTCGTGAGCCTCTAGGTAGATTTAGAAACTGCTTTATGCACCTATGGGGGATTTGACTAGATTTAGTAATCCTTCTTTTGACTATTTCAAATGGCATCCTTATGCATTCAAATCAATAATGTAATTATATATTGCAGTAGCCTATGAATTCATATGGTTGGCTATTGTACACTTATTCAATACAGATTATTGTTATGCTCCAATTTCAGTCTCCTTTGTGTGTAAATTTGCAGATTTGATTAGCAATTTTGTGAGTGCAATTGTTCTATCACTTAGGTTCAATTTCCACACAGGAATATGGAATTAAAGTAAAAAAAAAAAAATTTGATTGATTTTAATGCTTGATAATGATCAAATGAGAAGGTCCAATCATGGTTTTGGAATGGAGGGAGTGGGAGAATGAGGATATCGACCGAGATTCTCTCTATGATGCCCCCACTATAAAAATTTTACGGCAAGGTGGGTTGTTAATGTTCTTTTGAATGTATCCAATGTAGGCCAATGTTCACTTGCCAGAAAAGCTAATCAGCTACTGGCATCATAATCTTGGTGCATTCGATATTCAAGGTGAGATCATGGATATCATGATGGAAGACATATATTTTATCACGGGATTGTCTCATAGGGGAATTCCTATGAATCTAGAGGGTACTAAAAGGATAGGTGACCCCTTGAGTGTATAGGACTATGTGGACACTTACTACATGCCTCATACCCAAAAAAGGGATCATGCATCCCTATTTTTAGTATTGCCAACTTCCCGTTATAGGTGATGGTAAGCACAGTAGTGAGGGTTGGAGGATCTTCTTCCCTTCATCTCACTACTCAAAACCAAATGAGGATTTCTTTAGACTGTATACAAAGAACTGTATTTGATTAGTGCTTAGGTATAATCCTGATTATGATAAAACAACTCTCTGATTGTAAGAGAGGCTGTCGTAAAAGATTTGGATATTCTAGTGTTTTGGTGGCTTTATTCTTCAAGAGAGTACCTACTATCAACCCTGAGGTACCACTTCTAGATTTATCTCCCCATCAACCTAGACTGACTAGGTGGGGAGAAGTCTTCCTTTGCCAAGGAGGTAGAGGATCGATTCAGGGAGTGTACGATGATGACTTCTACACATAGTGGGAATGGAAACTACTAGCACTTGAGTAGTTTCCTTACTCAGGTCTATATTTGCAAGGAGACAATGACCTTCGCGTTCCTCCCGAATCTATGCGGGGAGGGCTAGGTATTTTTATTTTTATTTTTTAAATTTTTTTATGAATTTTTATCATAAAGATATATACATATGTATAATAGTTTGGGGAGGGCTAGGTATTTTTATTTTTATTTTTTAAAATTTTTTATGAATTTTTATCATAAAGATATATACATATGTATAATAGTTTTTAATCCTTTAAATGTTGTCAAAATGCATATGTTGGGCCCATCCTCCCAAATGGGAATCCCAAGATGTATGTGCGGCCCATCCCAGTTCGAGACCATGGCCTGATGAGGGTAGTTGAGGGAAAGCTGGCCAGGATGACCGAAAGAGTACTAACTATCTGGATGGAGCAGATTCCTTCTGTTATGTAGGAGTTTGTGGTAGGGATTCCACCTATATGGATATGCCTCATGAGGAGGGTATCCTTGGTCTACATCGAAGCCATGGAGGATGCAACAGTTGAAGAGGCTAAAGATGTCGGTGATGATGAGGATGCTGGTGATGGTGGTGATGAGGCCTAGATCCATAAGCATTTTATTGGACATATGATCCAAATTTTTGTATTTTTTGTATATTTACATAGTTGTGGCTGGATCTCAGGATAAAAAAATAAACCTATCTTATGGACAAATTTTACACACACACACACATATATATATTGTCGATTATTTACATGTGGTCCAAATGTGTCAGTTATATATTTTTTACAAAATGTGTGTTAAATGCCAATCTAAGATATAATTCGCATATGCATTAGTTAATGAATTTTGATTTCATGGAATATCATTAAATGAAATAAAATCAAAATTTCTTTCAAGTAATCTAACCTGCAAAAACTGACATAGCAAGATAGGGTTTTACACCTGATAAGATCCATTGATTTAAGAAACCACCAGTTGAGAGTCAAGTCTGAATTCTAGCTGAGGGATGCCACGTGACAATGCATCTCATAGTAACTCAATAATAGCCCTATATTCGGCCATATTATTCGTATCAAGACCTAGGCAAGTGCCTCCAGAGGCAAATAGCTGTCTTGAGGGTGTGTAAATGACCCATGAGGTTGAAGTCAGGTTACAAGTATGATGACTACTGCCATCTGAAAAACATACAAACCACTCGGCTAACATCTGTAACAACCAACATATGATATAAGAACACTAACCGGCTAACTATTGTAAATAGAATACATACAATAAAATACAAGGAAAAGTGCTAAGCATAAGCACAGTACTTCTTTACGTAGAGCCCATTTATAGGCTTATGTAGCTTATTCCCTTCAAAATTAGTTAGTTCATATGCCCCATTTTTCAAGAATTTTGAGATGATGTAAGGTCCTAACCACATAGACTTGAACTTCCCTACCCCCAAGGGTTCTTTGTCTTGGTCCGAGATCAAGACAACCTCCCCTTCAGAGAAAATTCTAGGTTTGACCAATTTATAATATGGGTTCTTAACCCTATTTTTATGAGCCTCATTTTTCGTTAACGCATCTCTGCGTCATTCATCTAGATTTTCCAAATGTAGAAAACGTTCTTCTAGTTAATTCGTGTTAGGTAACACATGAATGGTAGTTTTAACTAATGGGATTTCACATTCAATGGGAGTGATTGCTTCTACCCCATGGACAAGTTGGAATGGTGAGAGCCCAGTGGTATTCTTAACATTGGTTTGATAGGCCCAAAGTGTGGGGTATCATAATGTGCCAATTTGACTATGTTGCATTGATAATATGGTTAAGGATGGTCTTCAAGGTCTTATTGACTGCCTCTACTTGAACATTGGCTTGCGGGTAAAAGAAAGATGAGTCATCCTATTTAAACCCTAGAATAGTCATCAACTCAGTCATCATGCTATTCTAGTAGTGACTTCCATGGTCAGTGACAATCTCTATCAAAATATCAAAACAAGCAATGATTTGGTTGAAAACAAAAAAAAGATGCAGTTTCCTCGTCAGCCTTAAAGGTGGGAATTTCCTCTACCCACTTTGTAAAGTAATTAATAACAAAAATGATATATTTGTGCGCCCCAGTTGAGACTGGGTTGCACGTCATGTAACCTACCCCCCACTTGGTGAAGCATCCCACTGCGATGACAGGAAAGAGTGGAGTGGGATGTGATTGCATTTTTCTAGTGTAAAGATGACAAAGATGAGAGCGCTTCACAGCTTCTACACAATATTTAAATATTGTGGGCTGAACTAACCAACATGTAATATCTATTGGGTCATTGCTAACCTAGATAAATGACCCCCACATGCTCCGCTATGGGCATCATTTAGGACAAGCTTGGCCTCCTCATGGGTGAGGCACTGACACAAAACAAAGTCTACCCCTCTATGATATAAAGTATCTGTTATAAGGAATTCTCATTCGGTTTGGACACTATTTGTCCCTATGCAATGTAAGTTACTAGCACAGAACAAAAAGACACAGCAGCATATCCTTTCCTTAAGAAATCAAATTAAATAGCATGAAATAAAATATACATCGGACCTACATCTCTTTGTCTTTTCTCCAAAATCCCTTGCAATGGTTCAATGCCTATAAAATAGATCAAAAGACAAACAAACAAGATGAGAGCATCATGATAAATTAATTTCTTATATCAGTGATCAAGGAGTCTGATAATATTAAATTGAAATAAATAAATCAAATATAAGAAAGGTGAACACTTTTGTATAAATTATGAAAGAGAGAGAAGTACAACCAAGCCTTGATGTTGAGGGCTTCAATCTCTACAAGAAAATATACAATCCTCTATAACTATGAATATCTCTCCATACACAAGCCAACTCTAATTTTCCTCTGATTTAGACTTCAAACTAATAGCATAAGAGTACTTTTCCTGGCCTCCCCTCACTCACATCATGAAGGTTTCATTTATAGGCCTAGAACTCATAAGATGAGTTGGAAAGTGGATAGAATGTGATCCTAATAGGTGAGGGAAGCAAATGCCACCTATCGTAAACATGTAGGAACTGACTCCATGGAGGCTTCCGAATGGAAGCTTCCAAAACCTTATTTTCTCTCTTTTTTGGACTATCGGTGCTCCTGGAAGAAAGGACATGTGCGTCAACCTAATTTTATGTCAAAGAAAGTGGGAATTGCCACTCTTTACTCAGTGGGAAGCACCATCAATGCTCTATGTAAAAGGGAAAAAGGCACCAATCCTCCAAAATATGGGAAAAAGAAACCCAAAACATCTCAGGTTAAGTTCAGGTCAGGTTCTCCAGACGGAAAATTGACAATGTGGAATTTCCAAGAAGGCTGATAGGAAATGTGGAATTTCTATGTGCAACAGAATGCCCCCCAAAGTATTAAGCTAGAAGGAAGTGATAAGTGAAATAGTTTGAAAGATATATATCTGATATAGAGGCAATGAGAGATGGACTTGTAACTAACATAACACAAATAACTGACTCTATCCAAACCAATCATAGCTGCGGACCAATACACTACAGATCTATGATCATGACCACATCATGGCTACCAATAATACACTATAGATCCATGAAAAAATGATATGGGAGGTAGGACATAGCTACAAAAGATACAAATTAGATCCATGTCTCCTAACCTCAAATACGGAACACAGCCACCAAACATACAATGTGGATCCATGTGAGGACTCTGAATGATATCTAGATGTAACCTAAGCATAGGCAATGACGAAGCCTAACCACTTAGGATATTGATTCCAATCCCCAACCGATACGATTCTAACAATGTGAATAGATGTCTTGATGTCGAACATCACAGAAACCACTTGATTACTAGTCATTGATGTTAATTATTAACAAGTGCAAGGGGAATCACCAATAATGTTAATGATCCCCAAGGTATCTTAGTACATTCTCTCAAGTGTGAATAAATGTTTTGAAGTTGAACACTTGGTAGAATCTTTCAATCAAAGGCCATTGATTAAAACCTACTATTGAATGTGAGGAAACCTGCCATTGAGACATGCAGGACTCAAGGTACTTTTTAGGTTTATAGGTCTAATTTCTGGATAATCATTTGAAGTTGGCAGGAATAGAGTTGTCACAAGAGGGCCATGATTATTCCCACATCAGTGAAATGAAACAAGGAACAAAAGTTGACTTGAAGTGATGAAACTAACTCAGACATGACTGACTTTATGAATAGGAAAACTTACTGATTAGTTATTTTCTTGAGAGAGACACCCTTTGACCAATTTGTGGCATGACACGTGACTTGGAAGAATTGACTTAACGAGACTAGAACCAGATGTAATGCAAGGAATATGATGAATAATTCTTGAATTGACTCAAAGGAGTCAGGTTACTAACAAAAGTGGATCGGTTCAGAGACAATCTGAATACCCAACTATTCAGATATGCAAATGCAGACAAGTGCCATGTTCAGAGGTGGACTGTAGACTACTACCACAAATACAAATGAAAACCATTCCCCTTTCCTTTAATTTTCCCATATCGAAAGATTAGTGCCTTCACAATAGGATTTGAACCCAAAATCCTACGACAGAATCCGATGACATCCAACGTCGGGTACAGATGTGTAAAATTGGAATGACGAAAAGTATTGTACCTTCATAAATATTTTAGAGTTGTCAAATGTCTGATAGATAGAGTGTAGGTTTTTTGACGGCCCATTGACATCGGTTATGTGATGGTACTAGTGTTGAATATCCTGACTAGCATGTGTCGGACTTTGCACAGCATAGGTTTTTCGAGGGTGCATTGACGTTGGTTATGCGACGGGCATGATGAATTTTGGTGTCGAATATATGATAAGCATGTGTCATATTTTTAAATGGTAACTATGTTTACAACATTGGATATTCGACGAGTGTGCATTTATAAACATTCATGAAGCGACGGGCGATTTCAAGAATTGTTTTATTCTTCAACGAGTGGTTCCAGAAATTTTTTTTTTCTTCGACAGACAGTTTGCAAGAAATCTTTTATTCTTTGACAAACCTTCATTTGAGAAAATTGTGATGCGTGGAACTTTATTTTTTAATTTTGTCGATAGTATTCATTCACAAAGTTTGTGACAAAATGTCAAATACAAATATTCTTGATCCAAACGAAAACAATCGACAATTGCTTGCTAGACTATGGGATGCAGCGAAACGAAGGGTTGATGGAAAATGTTATTGTCTATGTACTCAACGCATGGGATTTAAGAGAACAAGAATATTGATATCAACAGCCACAAAAAATTGCACAGAACATGGACATGCTGAGGGGGGGAATGAATACCGTCCATTTGTAGGTTTAGCATTATAAAGTTTTTATATTCGTTGCTTTGGTAAATGTATGTAATTTTTTAATTTTTCCTATATCAATGTATATATTTTGATGTTTCGATGTATTTATAAAGGAAAGACACCCGATGGCATATTTTCCAGAGGAATTGCTTTCAAATTAAGTTCCCAATCAGGATCATGGAGCGTCTATGTTTAATGGAGAACAAGTGAAAGATCATTTGAACAATATGATCATACTGATAACGTAGTTGAAGATGATGGTACAAATACATTGATCCATGATTCATTTAATGTTAGAATGGATGATGATGATGATGATTGCGATGATGAAGATGACAATGATAATGAAAATGATGATGAATTTGATGATGTTCATGATATACTTCTTCTTGATAAGGCATATGAACCCCTCTATGAAGGTTCCAAAACAAATATTCTCTACTGTATTGTTGATAATGAACTTTAAGATTATGAATTGTCTTTCAAACATATCAATCACATGGATGCTAAGGTATGTAAAATAATCAATCACATATATAGGATCGTCATAAAGTTTATCTATATTTGTCTAATAATTGTATTGTTAACTAATTATTGATCATCGTATGGATGAAGTGTGTTTCGTTAATATTATTTATTTATTACATTAACTATATTTTTTTTTGTAGCTTGATAGCTGAATTTTTGTTACCACCATCAAATATCTTACCTCGCACATATCAATATTTATCTACCATCATGAAATATATTGGAATGAATTACGAAGCAATTCATGCATGTCACAATGACCATGTTATATACTATAATCATCATGAATTTGCAACAGAATGTCTGGAATGCAATATAAGTAGATATTGAACTGATCAAGTAACAAAAAAGGTGCCTCAGAAGGTTCTTGATTATATTCCCATCATTCCATGTTTGCAACAAATGTTCAGGTGCAAAAACATAGTGCAATTTATGGATTACCATGCCAGGAAAAGAAGTCAAGATGATGTTATTCGAATGCCTGCAGATGGTTCTTCTTTTAGAGATATGGAGCAAAAATGGTGTCACTTTAAAGAAGAACCATGTAATCTTAATATTTATTTGGCAATAGATGGTGTTAGTCCATTTGCACATATGAAATCCATTTACACTGTGTGGCCTATTTTTTTCATCAACAACAACATTCCTCCATGGTTGTCAATAAAGAGGGAGCCCATAATGTTGTCAATGATTATTCCAAGTATTTTGTGTCTACAACTGTTTTATTTCTAATGTAGTTGTGGAATCTCATTTGTCGTATTAGGTTTCCTAATTTCATTTGTATATTTATATATTTTAATTACTCTTGTGCATGGTTTATATATCTTAATGATTCTCATAATTATATATTTTATATGTACTTTAAATCAATCATGTAAGTTCAAAGTCAAATATATGAATGTATATATTGATCCTCTTATAGATGAGCTACTGAAGTTATGGAATGGAATCACTCTGTATGGCGTATCTAGACCAATACGGCAAAGGAAATTTCAATTCCAAGAAAACCAAGATGTGTCTTGTTTTAGAGTTGGTTCTCTTTTTATCAGTTGGTACTGATTCTAATTGAGAGTATTTTTTTTCTTCCCTGTACAATAAATAAATATCAAAATTACAAATATTTTTGTTTCTCTTTGATGTAATGAATGTTATTATGACTCTTGGATGCTCTAACTAATGAATTTAATTATCTTATTGATGACATAATGAGTGATATATTCTAGTTGACTAAAATAAGGTAAACATTTTATAAATTGCTCACACATTGATTCAGCCCCCTCTCAATGTGGCCATTGTGTCCAATACATATCACTTCAGGTCTTTGGTTATACCCTAATATACCTTCCAAGGTTATTTGGTGTACTTGAACATAAACTTATTGGTGACATTGATATCTTTTCCTAACTAAATCCATCCAATGTTGTCATGGTGTATGTGTGCTTGTGTGATGATTTTAAGTTGTTAAATAGTGGTCATGGAAATAAATTTTTATGACTTTGTTTCTCAATGATGAAATTCAGAAGATATTAATGATTCCACATCCATTTGTGCAACAAATTATCATACTCTTCTTCTAGTTCTAATATCATGCTATAGGATTTAAGTTTGTCTTGATCGTGAGAATGATGATGTTAGAGGATTCAAGTGAAAAAGTTCTAATTTACTACCCTAGTTGTAGTCTTTCTTGGTTGTGAGCTTCAAGACCATATATTTTTAAGAACCACATTTTTTCATGCACGGATGTATGATGAATTTCACAACTCAAAATTGCATCTTTCTTCTTATATTGCTGGTGCTTATTGATGTTTCTATCTTTTGTGGGTAGATAAGAGTCATCAAACTATGTCATATTTATATGTCTTAACTAGTCTCCTTATTCTTTATCTTTTTATCATACGTTTTAGTATTATTGGTTTCATTTTTCACCAAAGTAATTGTGGTGTTACCTCGGATTGTTATTACAACTAATCCTTTGTGAAATGATCAAAGAATATACATGTGTTTAAATGATCAAGAACTCCATCTTCTAATTGATGTATTGGTGTAGTCTACTTGTTGGTGTAAAGTCTCAGTATGGTACCCTTTAGTTGGGTATTTTGTTTCTAGCCTCTAGTGTGCTTTTGATATCATGGATGAGATTCAAATAGGTCATAGTGCACAAATTATCTACATTGTTTTGGCATGTTTCTAGAATGTGTGTATTTTATATAGTTAAGGATCAAGAATCCAACAATGCCTCAATCCTAAATAGCTCCTCTTGGGACTATCAAAGTAATTTAATGTGAATTATTCCTTTGGTGCTATTATGAGTAGTGTTTGCATCTTCCTCCTTAAAAGTCATGAGTGCCATCACCACAACGATTGTCATTGAGGTCCTCTTTTATCAAGGCCTTGGGTAATAAAAGAAATAATTTGTTGAGGTTTTCTAGTAGTTTGATTACATACTAACTAGATCTTGTTTCCCATGCAAATAAAAAATGTGGAGGGACACACTAAGCTTCTTTTGAGACATGAGGAGTACACATTCCTGCAATTCCTTCCCTTTTACATGTAAGTACAACTAGTTAGTTATATAAAGTTAACTATGTGATTCTACTATCGTATACAACTCCAGATTAATTTATCCCTACTAAGCATAGGGGAAGCAAACAATTCTGGCAATATCCAAGCCCATTAAACCAAAATCCTATCTCCTTTTCAATTAATATGAAAAATATATAAAACTCATGTATACGTGTGTTATATTGAATTAATACCCTTTAATTATATATGTCATGTTAATTATGCTTACAGTTGTCACTCAACGTTGTTATTATCTTGAATAAAATATGCTACTACTATGTGATCTGATTGGAATTGAACCAATATGAACATAGGGTAACACTTAAGATATGTCATATTACTACATGTATTTGGTTATACCCTAATATACCTTCTAAGGGTATATGGTGTACTTGAACATACACTTATTGGTAACATATATCGATTTTCCTAACTAAATCCATCCAATGTTTTCATGTTGTATGTGTGGTTGTGTGATGAGATTTAGTAGTTAAATAGTGGTAATGGAATTATTTTTTTCTCACTTTGTTTCTCATTGATGAAGTTGAGAAGATGTTAAGATTCCACATCCATTTGTGGAACAAATGATCTTGCTCTTATTCTAGTTCTAATATCACAGTTTGAGATTTGAGTTTATCTTCATTGTGAGAATGACGATGTTAGAGGATTCAAGTGCATAAGTTAAAAATTTACTACACTAGTTGTAGCCTTGCTTGGTTGTGAGCTTTAAGAACATATATTTTTTAGCACCACAATTTTTCATGCATGGATGTATGATGAATTTCACAACACATAATTGCATTTTTCTTCTTATATTGCTAGTGCTTACTCATGTTTCCAGTTTTTGTGGGTGGATAAGAGTCATCAAACTATGTCAGTTTCTTGGGTTGTAATGAATCCCCTTATTCTTTATTTTTTTTATCATACTTTATAGTACTATTGGCTACATTTCTCAGCAAAGTACTTATGGTGTTGCTTGGACTTACTCTTTTAATCAATCCTTTGTGGAATTCTCAAACCATATACATGTGTCTAAATGATCAAGAAATCCATATTCTAATTGATGTATCGGTGTAGTCTACTAGTTGGCATCAAGTATTGGTATGGTACCCTTCAGCTTTGTATTTTGTTTCCATACTTTAGTGTGATTCTGCTACCATGGATGAGCTTCCAAGATATAATACACGCAGAAAATGATCTACATTGTTTTTGGCATGTTTCTAGAATGTGCAGATTTTATATGGCTAAGTATCAAGAATCCCACATGCCTTAGTCCTAAACAAATCCTCTTGGGACTATCAAAGTAATTTAAATTTGCATCACTCCTTTGACACTATTGTGTGTGGTGTTTACAACGTCCTCCTTGAAAGGCATGGGTGTCATCACCACAATTGATGTCATTGGACTCCTCCTTTATCAAGGCCTTGGGTAATAAAATAATGAATTAGTTGAGGTTTTCTAGTAGTTTGATTCTATACTGACTAGATATTGGTGCCCATGCAAATCAAAATGTGGAAGTAGATGCTAATATTCTTTAGGAACATGGGGAGTAAACATGCATACAATTCATGCCCTTTTACATGTATGTCCAACTCGTTAGTTGTATAAAGTTAAATACTTGGTTCTTCTATCAAATACAACTCCAAATGAATTTATCCCTAGTAAGAATAGGGGAAGAAAAAACTCATATGGGATTGTATAACTAAGATAAGGGGAATACAAGGAAAATGGATATAAAGTAGGGCATACTATACATGTAAACTTATGTTAGTATTGATCACATTCGATTGAACATTAAGAATTCCATAGTAATCACTTACCTTTTACATATGGTAATCATTGGAGCCATTGCGAGCATTAAGTGATAGGTAATATAAGTAGAATGAAAGAACTCATAAGGTACACATATACATATAGTAGCTTAAATTACTTGTACGAAAGGTATAGAAAATGCATGTGGCATCTCTTAGTATTTTGCAATCAAGCTTGAGGCAGCAGATTGTTAATCATGTTGCCCGAGACAAATTGTATGAGTAGGTAAAAGACAAATTGCAGCAGCAAAGTCTTGAGAAGAGGCATGGAGGATATAAATTGGAAGAAGATGGACTTCTTGTTTATAAATGCAGAATTTATATTCCGGATGTGGCATATTTGAGGAGAATTGTTATGGATGAAATCCATCAAGCTCCGTATTCTAATCACTCAAGATATCAAAAGACAATTGCTACAGCTAGAAATTAGTACTATTGGCCAGGAATGAAAAAGGACATGGCTGAATACATTTCAAGGTGCATGAAATGTCAACAGGTAAAGTTTGAGCATCAACATCCAGCGGGTTTGTTGCATCCTTTGCCAGTTTCGAAATGGAAATGGGAAGTTATTTCCATGGATTTTATTACAAGATTGCTGATGACTTGGAGACAACATGATTCCATCGTGGTTGTGGTAGACAAGTTGGTAAAAGTAGCACATTTTATACCAGTGAAGTCTACGCATAAGAATGATGACATTGCAAAGATCTTCATGAAGGAGATTTTCAAATTGCATCGATTACTAAAGGCAATAGTTTTTGACAGAGATGTCAAGTTCACTTCTAATTTCTGGAAGGGGTTGTTTGCATATTTGGGTACAAATCTAAACTTCAACACTTCCTACCATCCTTAGATGGATGGGAAGACAGAGAGAGTTAATCAGGTGCTTGAATATATGCTTCACATGTATGTGATGAACAAACCAACCAAGTGGGAATATTACTTGCACTTGGTAGAGTTTGCTTACAATAATGGACATCATGCATCCTTGGGGATGAGTCCGTATGAATATTTGTATGGAAGAAGGTGTAGGACACCGGTGACTTGGGATAACCCCATCAACAAAGTTGTGCTTTGTCCTAAGTTTCTCAAGGAAATGGAGCAAGAGGTTGTAAAGATTAGATAGAATCTGAAAGCAGCACAAGACAGATAGAAAATCTATGCAGATAAGCATAGGATGAATAGAGAGTTCAGTGTTGGGGTTCATGTTTACCTTAGAGTGAGGGAAAAGAAAAGTTCCTTGAAGCTTGGAATTTATGCCAAGCTATCCCCAAGATATTGTGGGCTATTTGAAGTTCTTGAAAGAATAGGGCATGTTTCATATATACTTGCATTTCCTGCTAGTAGCAGAGCTCATAATGTTTTTCATGTTTCTTTGCTTAAGAAATATGTACATGATCCTAACCATGTTATAATTTGGGATGTAATTCAGGTGGAACCCAAGGGAGAGTTCCAAATCAAGCCATTATGCATCCTCAACAGGAAGGTCACAATGCTCTGGAACCGAGCCATATGACAAGTAAAGGTGCAATGGGAGCATTATGGACCTGAAGAGGCTATGTGGGAGCTAAAGGATGACATGCAATTGGCACACCCATTTTTGTTCAATCCTGCAGAACACTAAGGTGGTACCAGTAGCATTTTGTTCAAATTTTTTAAAGCACTGAGGACAGTGTTATTGAAGGGGGAGGGGAATGTAACACCCCGATTTTGATCCTGTTTGCATTAAATATACATGATGCATATATTGTAAATAATGATGGTGCGGAGCTAAAGGAAAAGGCCCCACCACTGGTTTGGCTATGTTATGTTTCGGATAGAAATTGTCACTGATGGTATATTGGGACATCTGGCATACATATTAAGTTGTGGCATCATGTAACTATGCATCTTTAATTAAATAACCCAACCAACTATGTTCATTACAACCAAATTGAGAAGGGGCATGATTCCTAAGGATAAGGAGGGGGGATGTTAAACCTTGTTCCATGGGGGGGAAACGACATGTGTCACCACCCTGTTTGTTCTGTTTTTAGTTGAGGCATCCATTTGCTGGCAGGAGGACCACTATGCTCACACCTACACTCTCTCCACCATGTGCCTTCTGGGTTGTGCATGGTCTGTACACTATCCATATTATGAGTCTGTTCATTTTCCCTCATGCTTAGCAGAGTTAAATTGTTCCACATTCCATTGTGTGGGGGTTCCTTCATTCGTTCATTCATTCATTCTACTCTACCCCCACAGACTACTGGCTTATGGGTTGGCTCTTCCTTTTCTCACAAAGTTGTAGTCTACGGTTGTGTTCATCCTCCTGATCATGTATAGAGCCTACGTTTACTCCACCATTGTCGATTGTGAAGGGTGCATTGGCTTCATCGTTGAGAAGGGACCATTGTTTTCCAATGTTGCTGGTTTGTTTGGACTGTGGGACGATCTGTTGTTTCATCATGAGTCGTGCTGTGGTTTTTCTCCTTTGTTTTTTACACATTCGTTGGCTATGTTTTCTTCCATAGTTTTGTTGGCTGCATCTTTTTTCGTCACGCACAAATTGGGAGTCAGTTCCTTCCCATCTCTGTTTGAGTAAGTTCTCGAGCGACTGCATTGGGGATTGTGTGCTATGGGTTCATGGTTGTTCATGGGATGTTGTTTCCACAATTGCTTGAATGTATTTTTCCTTTTTGTTTTGGCTATTGTAGGTTGTTGTGGAATCATTTTGGCCACGATAGGTCCAAGAATGATTCAGGGAGTTGTTTTTCCTCTTTTAAAGCTATAGTAGTTGTTTTTCTATATGCATGCAGTGGTTTTGTCCTCAGATTGCATTGGAGTGGTGAATGAGGGCCTGATGTGCTTGATAAACCTAGTGGTTTGGGAACCACACAGATAGAGGTAGTGGGCTGGATTTCTTCTCCACAACCCCTAAATAACACTGGAAGGGAGATCAGGGTCTGAGGGATTGTGTTGCAGAGAAAGGACTGATTTCCTTGTGTTGGGTGTGTGTGGGTGTCCTAGAAGTCACGCTAGTTTTGGTGTAGGTGTCTGTAGCTCTCTAATGAGCTCACCAGCTTAGCATTTAGCCTTTCCTAGCTCTTGGATGGCCTGATAAACCAAACTCTTTTGGCTTGGCTGATATGTTGTTCACTTGATAAACCCAACTGTGTTGGCTTGGATGAACTATGTACCCTTGTGGTGTTGTAATCCCTAGCTATGTGTGATCCTGCTAATTCCTTATTCCTTGGGGAATCATACCTGGATCAGGGGTGGTAGCATTGTTGAGATATTAAAGAGCATGCGACCTATGGTTGGGTGGAACCTTGCAGCGACGTAGCTGGTTGCGGAACAAGTTCTCTATAAAATATGTATTCTTGGCTAACTTGTGTCTGCAACTATAGTTTCCATTGATGAATGATGATGTACATGTCGAATGCTGAATCATGTATGAATGCATGTTATTTTGCTTCTGCTATGTACATGAATGATTAATGCATTGTAGTATGTTTAATGGGTTTTAAGTATCATGTTGCAGCATTATATGTATGTATGTCCATGTTCATGGGGATATATGCCTAGATGATTTGATGTATAGCAGTGTCCTCTTCGTCGGTCGAAGGGTCAGGGACGTTACACAAAACTTGTGCAGTAGAGGCCATACCGTTTGGATCCACGATATAAAGAATGGGTCAAGGCTGAACTTGATCAGATGCTAGCTGCAATGATTATTGACCTTTTTGAAGAATCAGAATGGATAAGTCATATGGTGGTTCAAGACAAGAAGTTTGGGGAAATATGAATCTGTGTTGATCTAAGGAATCTAAATGATGCTTGCATGCATGATCCCTTTCCAACACCATTCACAGATGAGGTTCTTGAGGGAGTAGGTGGTTAAGAAATGTATTCTTTCACAAATGGATTTTTTGAGTATCACCAAATCATAATTGAAAAGGGATACTGCCACAAAACCACCTTTTCCACTGAATGGGGTTGCTTTCAGTACACTGTAATGCCCTTTGGGATGAAGAATGTGCTTGCGGTATTCTCTCGGGTTGTTGTCGCTGCATTTAAATATTTTATTCAAAAATTTCTGCAAGTATATATGGATGACTGGATAGCCTATGGATTGATCAAGGATCACATGGAAAACCTTTGCTTGATGTTGGGGAGGTGTTCACAGCACCAAATTGCATTGAATTCAAAGAAGTGCATCTTCTGTGCACCATTTGGGATATTTTTGTGTCATATCATTTGTAAGCAGGGGATTCTGGTTGATTTAGAAAATATTGCACTCATTTTGAGCCTACTACCACCTACAAATACAAAGATGCTCAGTGCGACACTGGGACACACTAGGTACTATCGCAATTTTATCTACAGTTATGCTGCGATTACTACCCAATGGAGAAACTGTTAAAGAAGGATGCCGCATTCATATGGATCATGGAGTGTCAAAATATCTTTGAAACATTGAATACTAATATGGCTTCAACACCCATACTTGTTCCCCGATTGGAATAAGGATTTTCTTGTCCATGTCGATGCCTCATCTGTTGCGCTAGGAGTTGTACTCGAACAACTAGGATAAGGAGATCTAGATCATCCAATTACCTTTTCTAGTAGGAAGTTATCCTTTTCTGAAAAGAATTATATGACTACAGAAAGAGAGGGGTTGAAGATGGTATATGTGATGCAGAAGTTTAGGAACTATCTCTTGGGAAGTCACTTCGAAATGTTCACTGACCATTCAGATTTCAAATATATGGTGAATAATCCTGTGTTGGTGGGGAAGACATGTCACTGGATACTTCTCTTTCATGAATTTGATTTCGAAATAATAGTGAAGACAGGATGCTTCAATGTTGGTACTGATCACCTATTCCGTATTGAAATAGGTGAAGATCCCACCAATATTGATGATGGATTTTCGAACGTACAGTTCTTTTGAGTTGATATTGTAGATGACCATTATGCATCAATAATTCAATTTTTGACAACCAGAGATGCACCAGAAGAGATGAAAACCAGTCAAAAGAAGCAGTTGGTAGTAAAGGCTTCGGATTTCCAGCCGATCACTGTGCACTTATACAAGCTTGGATCTAATGAGATCCTACGATGGTGTGTTCTAACTCATGAACAAGGGAACATTTTGGAAGAAGCACATGCAGGAGTTGCGGGTAGACATTATGGAGGATGGGTTATCGTGGTTAAGGTACTTCATAGTGAATAATGGTGGCCTACTTTGCATAATGATTCTATAGACTATGCGTGGAGGTGCGATGCTTGTCAACGTATCGAGAAACCATCACGAGAAAGATGAGATGTTGCTTGTACCATAGGTAACTTTACAAACTTTTGATAAATGGGCTATGGACTTTGTAGGCCCAATCAACCTGGCATGGAAGCAAACTGGTGCAGGATACATCATCACATCAACTAAATATTTGACAAGGTTGGTGGAGGTCTCACCAGTTGTGGATTGCACCACTGCAACAACAACAAAGTTCATATTTGAAAACATCGTAATGCAGTTTGGATTCCGTCGGATATTTATAAGCGACTAGGGAAATCACTTTATCAATCGAACAATAAAAGCACTAATAGAGGAATTGTAGGTGCAGCATAAGAAAAATACCCCATATCATCCACAAGAAAATGGAACCATAGAATCTTTCAACAAGATCCTAGAAACCATGCTGAAAAAGTTATGTAACTCAAATAGGGATGACTAGGATTTAAATATCCCTGCGGTGCTGTGGGAATATCGCACTACTTGCAAAAGACTAATGGGGAAGACACCATTCAAACTGGTATATGGGAAAGATTCAGTCATGCCTATGGATTACATTGTTCCTATTTTGTGCATCATCACAGCAAATGGCATGGATGGTGAAGAGGCACTTGAGGAGTGAGCAATGCATATACTTCAACTAGAAGAGACCATTTCATCGTAGGATTCCGACACCATGTCAAGAAGGATTGATAGAAATCATGGAATGATTACCACATTAAAAAAAAACAATTTTCCTAAGAGTATTTGGTGTTGTTATGCGACAGCAAATTCATGAAGCATCTAGGTAAGTTACAAATGCATTGGTTAGTCCCATATCTTGTTCATTCAATTACTTTTGTGGGTGCAGTTCAATTGTAGTAGTTAGATGGAGTGGTGCTGTTAAAGCTTGTGAATGGTATCCTGTTAAATCCCTATAGGACAGGGGCGGAAGGGTGCACTACCTAAAGCACTGCGCAATGAAATATATATAGGATATATAGAATACTGGAGGGCGCACTAGGAGGAAGTGGTGGCGCAAGTGTAGGAGTCGGTAGCATAGATATATAGAGTGATCATGATAGCCATAGGGATATGATTGGGTCAAATCAGTAATAAATGGAGACAGTTAAGGTCAGTTTGATGGCAGCGCTGGTTGAAGTGACATGCATTTATGGTTGATTTGACTGTTAGCATGGAAGGATCACTGATGGATTCAGGTCGTTAATGAAGGATTTGGTTATGATGACTACCATGGTTTTGGTAATGATGAGGCTGGATTTGTGAGTTGTTATAAAAAGATGAGGGACACAAACATAAGGCATTGTATTGTTCATTCAAGTTGAGCAAAGTGTTGAGTGAAGTGAGAAGAACTATGAGCAACAACTAAGGCATGAGAGAGGGGTGTGTTTGATTTCTTGGTAAGATTTGTTGGTGCAGAATGATGAGAAACCCCAACATTGTGTAGATTTTAAGCGAGTAGGAGTCACCTATCCATCCAACTGCTATCATCAAAGAAGTCATGAGTATGCCAATTGGATCCTCTTTGAGCCCTCGGGGCAAGCAAAAGTTGTAGAATCTAGGATTAATTCCATCATAGAAGAGACAAACATGCACTTCCATTACGGCACAAGGGGAGGGCACTACACAGAAAGTACCATGTAGTTTAGGAGTTTTGGAATTTGTGACACCCAAGGGTTTTCATCAATGATATCCCTGGATATATTGCTCCCACATGACCTAGTGTGAAGCTCTGGAAGTTAACTAAAAATAAAAAATATCACCCGAAAGTGTCGCTGCTACCCGAAGGAATGTAGTGCACTATAGATATTATTCCCCCCCATGGCCAAAATGAAGTATGAGGACCATGCCTAGTTGCTGTTGAAGGATGTAGCAAATAAGCCCTATGAGTCCGTGCCTTCTATTCTAGGCAGACCCATCAAGCGTATTCCAAACTCATGGCCATAAGGATTGAACAAATCTACGTTGTTGGGGCTTATCAACATGCCCCACTTCGGGAGGCTAAATGAAGTGAATTGATGCATTAAACAATTGTTGGCAGGTTTTCAGGACATAAAATTGTGGTTGGATACCCCAATCACGTTTACGGTCTATATTTTTTTTGAGATCATAGGGTTGCCAGAGGTTGGGGTAGACCCTGCTCAATACCTTAGAGGAAGCGACAATGACAAGAAATTGGCTTAGAAACTAAAGGATTGATATGGATTGTAGTGGGATGGCCGGGCATACCGTATCGACAACATCAATGGACAGGTGGTATGTATTGGAGCACGCATTCTAGAAAGAAAAATCATCTAGGGGAATCACCTGGTTCAGTGCAATTTGGGAGTGGTTGCTTGTGTGCAACAGTGCTGATTGCATCCAAATGAATTGGTCCCTCTTCTTGTTGAACCAACTTATAGAGGATGCGGTCGCAACCCAAGTTAGGGATAGGTCTTTTTCCTATAGTTGGATGTTGATCTTAATCTCTTTGGTGGCTTGAATGAATCTAGACAACTACCAACCTATGTCGGTTGCAGCGGTAAAAGTTTGCAAAGGTGCACGGTACCAAAATTTATGGTGGGTAGAGGAGACGAGTCAACATACTGATTGCATGATCCACTTCTGGATCTACTCGGAAGTTCTACAAGTTATAACAATTAAGGTTTTCTGCTTGTTAGATGCAGTAGTAGTCAAATACAAGAGGATCATGCAGTTATTTGTCGGGCCCCATTCCATTCATATCTAGGCACGATGGGAGCTCGATAGCAAATGGCTACGAATGCCTTACAAATTAATTGATGATGAAGTGGAATCCAAGGTTCAGGACTAGCTTGCTCCCATGTGCAAACCAGTTACTGCTAAAGAAGTGTTGAAGGAACCATCGGTAGATACCCCTGAAGAACCTATGTTAGAAGGACAAAATACTCATGACTCGGATGGCGAGTCATCGACTGACAGTAAACCAAAATCCAAACACATCTTGGATGAGTGGAGAACCAAGCGGTGTATGTATTTTGATGTGGGTAGTAGCACCGGAAACACATTGGCAGTCCAATTGAATCGGTTCATCAAAGTTGTACCCCTTGTTTTTAAGAATCACGACATCTAAACATAAATTAATTTATTTCTTTAAAAGACATGAGGTTTTGAAAGACACCATTTATTTAATGAATTCTATCAACAAAGTATACACATTCTACTACATCGCTCTCTTTAATAGGTCTATGCATGCAATCGACAAGAGGAATAGCTTAGTACCCCTCATTTGTGAAAATCACAACAACTAAAAAAACTTACTTTATTTCATAAAAAACACGAGTTTTAAAGAAAAACACCAATCATCTAATGAATATAACCAAAAAAGATGGCCATTCTATGTCAACGCACATTTTTCTATGTTGCATGTTCAATCGGTAAGAGAAATAGCTTAGTACCCCTTATTTTTAAAATTCGCGACATCCAAAAAAATCAATTTGCTTATTAAATAACATGAGCTTTTAAAAGGCGTCATTTACCTGATGAATCGAATAAGCAAACTATTCAAATTCTACTTTACTGCACCTTTTTGTAGGTTTGTGGATGCAATTGGTAATAGGAATAGCTTAGTACCCCTCATTTTTAAGAATCGTGACATCTAAACATAAACTACTTTATTTATTTAATAAAACATGAGGTTATGAAAAACACCATTTATTTAATGAATCTTATCAAAAAAGTATACGCATTAAAAAACTTTATCTCATAAAAAACATGAGTTTTTAAAAAAATGCCAATAATTTAATGAATATAACCAAAAACGGATACTCATTCTATGTTATCATAGATTTTTCTATGTTGCATGTGAAATTAGTAAGAGGAATAGCTTAGAACCCTTCTTTTTAAAATTTATGACATCTAACAAAAAAATATGCTTCTTAAATAACACGAGTTTTTAAAAGGCGGCATTTACTTGATGAATCGAATAAACAAACTATCCAAATTATAGTTTATTGCATCTTTCTCTAGGTTTGTGTATGCAATTGGTAATAGGAATAGCTTAGTACCCATCGCTTTCACGACATCTAAAAATAAATTACTTTATTTCATAAGAGGAATAGCTTTATTTCATAAGAGGAATAGCTTTTTTTGAAAACAACATTTGGATATGCATTCTATGTTAACACACATTATTCTACATTGCACATGCAATCGGTAAGAGGAATAACTTAGTACCTCTTGTTTTTAAAATTCATGACATCTAAAAAAAATCAATTTTCTTCTTAAATAACACAAGTTTTTAAAAGGCGACATTTACCTAATGAATCGAATAAGCGTGGCTATTCAAATTCTACTTTACCACACCTTTTTGTAGGTTTGTGGATGCAATTGGTAATAAGAATAGCTTAGTACCCCTCATTTTTATGAATCACGACATCTAAAAATAAATTACTTTATTTCTTTAAAAAAACACAAGTGTTTGAAAAACACCATTTATTTAATGAATCCTGTCAGCAAATTATATGCATTCTACTATATCACTCCCTTTAATAGGTTTTTTCATGCAATCGACAACACGAACAGCTTAGTAATCCTCGCTTGTGAAAATCACAACATCTAAAAAAACTTAGTTTGTTTCATTAAAAACATGAGTTTTTAAAAAAACACGAGTAATTTAATGAATATAACCAGAAAACGATGCGCATTCTACATTAACGCACATTTTTCTATGCTGCACATGCAGTTGTTAAGAGAACTAGATTATTACCCCTTGTTTTTAAAATTCACGACATCTAAAATAAAAATTTGCTTCTTAAGTAACACAAGTTTTTAAAAGGCAGCATTTACTTGATCAATCAAATAAACAAATTATTCAAATTCTACTTTACCGCACCTTTTTGTAGGTTTGTGGATGTAGTTGGTAATAGGAATAGCTTAGTACCCCTCATTTTAAGAATCACGACATCTAAACATAAATTACTTTATTTCTTTAAAAAAACACGAGGATTTGAAAAACACCATTTATTTAATGAATCCTACCAACAAAGTATACACATTCTATTACATCACGCCGTTTAATATGTTTTTGCATCCAATCGGCAAGAGGAATAGCTTAGTACCCCTCATTTGTGAAAATCACAACATCTAAAGAAACTTACTTTGTTTCATAAAAAATGTGAGTTTTAAAAAAAATGCCAATCATTTAATGAATATAACCAAAAAAGGATGTGCATTCTATGTTTTTCCAATATTTTTCTATGTTGCATGTGGAATTGGTACGATAAATACCTTAGTAACCCTTGTTTTTAAAAATTCACAACATCTAAAAACAAATTGCTTCTTAAATAACACAAGATTTTAAAAAGAAGACATTTACTTGATGAATAGAATAAACAAACTATTCAAATTCTACTTTACCGCACCTTTTTGTAGGTTTGTAGATGCAATTGGTAATAGGAATAGCTTAGTACCCCTCATTTTTAAGAATCACGACATCTAAACATAAATTACTTTATTTCTTTAAAAAAACACGAGGTTTATAAAGACACCATTTAATTAATGAATCCTATAACCAAAGTATATGCATTCTACTATATCGCTCCATTTAATAGGTTTGTGCATGCAATCTAAAAGAGGAATAGATTAGTACCCCTGGTTTTTGAAAATCACAACATCTAAAAAAACTTACTTTATTTCATAAAAAACATGAGTTTAAAAAAAAATGCCAATCATTTGATGAATATAACCAAAAAATGATGCACATTATACGTTAATTCACATCTTTCTACTTTGCACGTGCAATTGGTAAGAGGAATAGCTTGGTAGCCCCTGTTTTTAAAATTCACGACATCTAAAAAAAACAATTATCTTCTTAAATAACACGATTTTTTAGAAGGCGACATTTACTTGATGAATCGAATAACGAAACTATTCAAATTCTACTTTACGGCACCTTTTTCTAGGTTTGTGGATGCTATTGGTAATAGGAAAAGCTTAGTAACCCCTCGTTTTTAAGAATAACTACATATAGAAATAAATTACTTTATTTCTTTAAAAAAAAACGAGTTATTGAAAAACACTATTTATTTAATGAATCCTATCAACAAAGTATACTTATTCTACTATATCATTCCCTTAAATAGGTTTGTGCATGCAATTGACAAGAAGAATAACTTAGTACCCCTTGTTTGTGAAAATCACAACATCTAAAAAAATTTACTTTGTTTCATAAAAAATGTGAGTTTAAAAAAAAAAACCAATCATTTAATGAATATAACCAAAAAACATATAGATTCTATGTTATCACACATTTTTCTATGTTGCACGTGCAATCGATAAGAGGAATAGCTTAGTACCCCTTGTTTTTAAAATTCACGACATCCAAAAATAATAATTGCTTCTTAAATAACATGAGTTTTACTTGATGAATCGAATAAAGGCAACATTTACTTGTCGAATGGAATAAACAAACTATTCAAAGTCTAGTTTACCACACGTTTTTCTAGGTTTGTGTATACAATTGGTAATAGGAATAGCATAGTACCCCTCGTTTTTAAGAATCACAACATCTAAACATAAATTACGTTATTTCTTTTAAAAACATGAGTTTTTGAAAGACCCCATTTATTTAATGAATCCTATCAACAAAGTATATGCATTCTACTACATGTTCCCTTTAATATGTTTCTACACGCAATCAATAAGAGGAATAGCTTAGTACCCCTCGTTTGTGAAAATCACAACATGTAAAAAAACTTACCTTCTTTCATAAAAAATGTGAGTTTAAAAAAAAAGCCAATCATTTAATGAATATAACCAAAAAAGGATCTGCATTCTACGTTATACCACATTTTTCAATGTTGCACCTGCAATTGGTAAGAGGAATAGCTTTGTAACCCTTTTAAAGTTGACGACATCTAAAAAAGACAAATTGCTTCTTAAATAACACGAGTTTTTAAAAGGCGCCATTTACTTGATGAATCGAATAAGCAAACTATTTAAATTCTAGTTTATCGCACCTTTTTCTAGGTTTGTGTATGCAATTGGTAATAGGAATAGCTTAGTACCCCTCGTTTTTAAGGATCACGACATCTAAACATAAATTATTTTTTTTCTTTAAAAAACACAAGTTTTTGAAAGACACCATTTATTTAATGAATCCTATCAACAAAATATATGTAGTCTACTACATCCCTCCCTTTAATAGGTTTGTGCATGTAATCAGCAAGAGGAATAGATTAGTATGCCTTGTTTGTGAAAATAACAACATCTAAAAAATGCAAGCTTTAAAAAAATGCTAATCATTTAATGAATATAACCGAAAAAGGATGCACATTCTATGTTAACACACATTTTTCTATGTTGGATGTGCAATTGGTAAGACAAATAGCTAGCTTAGTACCCCTTGTTTTTAAAGTTCAAGACATCCAAAAAAAATCAATTTACTTGATGAATCGAATAAACAAACTATTCAAATTGTACTTTAATGCACATTTTTGTAAGTTTGTGGATGCAATTGGTAATAGGAATAGCTTAGCACCCCTCATTTTTTAGAATCATGACATCTAAAAATAAATTTCTTTATTTCTTTCAAAAAACATGAGTTTTTGACAAACACCATTTATTGAATGAATCCTATAAACAAAGTATATGCATTATTCAATATCGCTCCCTTTAATTTGTTTGTGCATGCAATCGGCAAGCGGGATAGCTTAGTACCCCTCGTTTGTGAAAATCAAAACATCTAAAAAAACTTACTTTGTTCCAAAAAAACCATGAGTTTTTTAAAAAATGGCAATCATTTAATGAATATAACAAAAAAAGGATGTGCAATCTACGTTATCACACATTCTTCTATGTTGCGTGTGCAATCGGTAAGAGGAATAGCTTAGTAGCCCTTGCTTTTAAAATTCATGAAATCTAAAAAAAAAACAATTTACTTCTTAAATAACATGAGTTTTTAAATGGTGACATTTACTTGATGAATCAAATAAACAAAATATTCAAATTCTACTTTACCTCACCTTCTTCTAGGTTTTTGGATGCAATTGGTAATAGGAATAGATTAGTACCCTCATTTTTAAGAATCATGACATTTAAAAGACACCTTTTAAAAGACACGAGGTTTTAAAAGACACCATTTATTTAATGAATTCTATCAACAAAGTATGCACATTCTACTATATCACTCCATTTAATAGGTTTGTGCATCAAATCGGCAAGAGGAATAGCTTAGTACCCCTCGTTTGTGAAAATCAAAACATCTAAAAAAACTTACTTTGTTTCATAAAAAACGCAAGTTTAAAAAAAACACCAATCATTTAATGAATATAACCAAAAAAGGATGCATGTTCTAGGTTAATGCACATTTTTCTACATTGGATGTCCAATTGGTAAGAGGAATAACTTACTACCCCTTGTTTTTAAAATTCTTGACATCTAAAAAAATCAATTTGGTTCTTAAATAACATGAGTTTTTAAAAGGCGGCATTTACTTCATGAATGGAATAAACAAACTATTCAAATTCTAGTTTACTGCACCTTTCTCTACCTTTGTGTATGCAATTGGTAATAGAAATAGCTTAGTACCCTTCGTTTTTAAGAGTCACGACATCTAAACATAAATTATATTTCTTTAAAAAAATGGACTTTTTGAAAGACACTATTTATTTAATCAATCCTATAAACAAAGTATAAGCATTCTACTATATCGCTCCCTTTAATAGGTTTGTGCATGTTATTGGCAAGAGGAAAAGCTTAGTACCCCTCGTTTGGGAAAATCACAACATCTAAAAACATGAGTTTCATAAAAAACATGAGTTTTAAAAAAACGCGAATCACTTAATGAATATAAACAAAAAAGGATGTGCATTCTACGTTATCATAGATTTTTCTATGTTGCACGTGCAATCGGTAAGAGGAATAGCTTAGTACCCCTTGTTTTTAAAATTCACGACATCTAAAAAAACAAATTGTTTCTTAAATAACACGATTTTTTAAAAGGAAACATTTACTTGATGAATCGAAGAAACAAACTATTCAAATTCTAATTTACCACGCCTTTTTCTAGGTTTGTGTATGCAATTGGTAATAGAAATATCTTAGTACCCCTCGTTTTTAGGAATCATGGCATCTAAACATAAATTACTTTATTGCTTTAAAAAACATAAGATTTTGAAAGGCATCATTTATTTAATGAATCCTATCAACAAAGTATATGCATTCTACTATATTTCTCCCTTTCATAGGTTTGTGCGTGCAATTGGAAAGAGGAATAGCTCAGTACCCCTCATTTTTTAAAATCAAAACATCTAAAAAAACTTACATTATTTCAAAAAAAATGCGACTTTTAAAAAAATGCTAATCATTTAATGAATATAACCAAAAAAAGATGCGCATTCTACATTATCCCACATTTTTTTATGTTGCACATGGAATGAGTAAGAGGAACACCTTAGTACCCGTTCTTTTTAAAATTCATGACATCTAAAAGAAACAATTTACTTCTTAAATAACAAGATTTTTTAAAAGGCGACATTTAATTGATGAATCAAATAAACGAACTATTAAAATTCTACTTTACCACAACTTTTTTTAGGTTTCTGGATGCAATTGGTAATAGGAATAGCTTAGTACCCCCTGTTTTTAAGAATCACGACATCTAAACATAAATTACTTTATTTCTTTAAAAAAACATGAGGTTTTGAAAGACACCATTCATTTAATGAATCCTATCAACAAAGTATATGCATTCTATTATATCGCTCCATTTAATAGGTTTGTTCGTGCAATTAGACATAGGAATAGCTTAGTACCCCTAGTTTGTGAAAATCACAACATCTAAAAAATACTTACTTTATTTCATAAAAAACATGAGTTTAAAAGAAAATGCCAATCATTTAATAAGTATAACCAAAAAAGGATGTGCATTGTACATTAACACACTTTTTTCTACTTTGCATGTGCAATCGGTGAGAGGATTATCTTGGTAGCCCTTGTTTTTAAAATTCATGACATTTAAAAAAAAAATATGCTTCTTGAATAACACAAGTTTTTAAAAGGTGGAATTTACTTTATGAATCGAATAAGCAAACTATTCAAATTCTACTTTACCACACCTTTTTGTAGGTTTGTGGATGCAATTGGTAATAGGAAAATCTTAGTACCCCTCGTTTTTTAAGAATCACGACATCTAAAAATAAATTACTTTATTTCTTGAAAAAAACCATTTATTTAATGAATCCTATCATCAAAGTATACGTATTCTATTATGTTGCTCCCTTTAATAGGTTTGTGCATGCAATCATCAAGAGGAATAGCCTAGTACCCCTCATTTGTGAAAATCACAACATCTAAAAAAACTTACTTTGTTTCATAAAAAATATGAGCTTTTAAAAAAACGCCAATCATTTCTTGAGTATAACCAAAAAATGACGCGCCTTCTACATTTTCACACATTTTTCTATGTTGCACGTTCAATTGGTAAGAGGAATAGCTTAGTAACCCTTGTTTTTAAAATTCGTGACATCTAAACAAACTCAATTTGCTTCTTAAAAAACATGAGTTTTTAAAAGATGACATTTACTTGATGAATCAAATAAACACACTATTCATATTCTAGTTTACCACACTTTTTTCTACGTTTGTGCATGCAATTGGTAATAGGAATAGCTTAGTACCCCCCATTTTTAAGAATCACGACATCTAAACATAAAATACTTTATTTCTTTAAAAGGAAGAAGTTTTTGAGAGACACCATTTATTTAATGAATCCTATCAACAAAGTATACACATTCTACTACATCTCTCTTTTTAATAGGTTTGTGCATGCAATCCGCAAGAGGAATATCTTAGTACCCCTCATTTATGAAAATCACAACATCTCAAAAAAACTTAGTTTATTTCATAAAAAAACGATTTTTAAAAAAAACACCAATCATTTATTGAATATAACAAAAAAAGGAGATGCATTCTACGTTATCTCATATTTTTCTATGTTCCATGTGCAATCGTTAAGAGGAATAGCTTAGTACCCCTTTTTTCTAAAATCCGCGACATCTAAAAAAATCGCTTCTTAAATAACACGATTTTTAAAAACGAAGCATTTACTTGACGAATCGAATAAACAAACTATTCAAATTCTAGTGTACTGCACCTTTTTCTATGTTTGTGAATGCAATTGGTAATAGGAATAGCTTAGTACCCCTCATTTTTAAGAATCATCACATATAAACATAAATTACTTTATTTCATAAGAGGAATAGCTTTATTTCATTAGAGGAATAGCTTTTTTGAAAAACGCCATTTGGATATGCATTCTGCGTTAACACACATTTTTCTACATTGCACATGTAATCAGTAAGAGGAATACCTTAGTAGCCGTTTCTTTTAAAATGCATGACATCTAAAAAAAATCAATTTGCTTCTTAAATAACACGAATTTTTAAAATTAGACATTTATGTGATGAATGAAATATGCAAGCTATTCAAATTCTACTTTACTGCACCTTTTTCTAGGTTTGTGGATTGAATTGGAAATAGGAATAGCTTAGTACCCCTTTTTTTTACAAATCACGACATATAAAAATAGATTACTTTATTTCTTTAAAAAACATGAGTTTTTGAAAAACACCATTTATTTAATGAATCCTATCAGCAAAGTATACGCATTCTACTATATTGCTCCCTTTAATATGTTTATGCATGCAATCGACAAGAGGAATAGCTTAGTAGCCCTCGTTTGTGAAAATCACTACATCTAAAAAAACTTACTTTGTTTCATAAAAAATGTGATTTTTTAAAAAAACACCAGTAATTTAATGAATATAACCAAAAGGGGATGAGCATTCTATGTTAATGCACATTTTTCTATGTTGCACATGCAATTGGTAAGAGAAATAGCTTAGTACCCCTTGATATTAAAATTCACCACATCTAAAAAAACAATTTGCTTCTTAAATAACACGATTTTTTATAAGGAAGAATTTACTTGATTAATTGAATAAACAAACTATTCAAATTCTACTTTACCACACCTTTTCGTAGGTTTGGTGATGCAATAAATAATAGGAATAGCTTAGTACCTGTCGTTTTCAAGAATTACGACATCTAAACATAAATTCCTTTATTTCTTTAAAAAAACACGAGGTTTTGAAAAACACCATTTATTTAATGAATCCTATCAACAAAGTATATGCATTGTACTATATTCCTCCATTTAATAGGTTTGTGCATGCAATCAAAAAGAGGAATAGTTTAGTACCCCTCGTTTTTTAAAATCACAACATCTAAAAAAAACTTACTTTATTTCATAAAAAACACGAGTTTAAAAAAAAAGCGAATCATTTAATGAATATAACCAAAAAAGGATGTGCATTGTATGTTAACGCACATGTTCCTACTTTGCACATGCAATTGTTAAGATGGATATCTTAGTATCCCTTGTTTGTAAAATTCACGCATCTAAAAAAACAATTTGCTTCATAAATAACACGAGATTTTAAAAGGCGGCATTTACTTGATGAATCGAATAAGAAAACTTTTCAAATTTACTTTACTGCACCTTTTTGTAGGTTTGTGGATGCAATTGGTAATAGGAAAATCTTAGTACCCCTTGTTTTTAAGAATCACGACATCTAGCAATAAACTACTTTATTTTTTTTTTAAAACATGAGTTTTTGAAAAACACCATTTATTTAATGAATCCTATCAACAAAGTAGGCGCATTCTACTACATCGCTCCCTTTAATAGGTTCCTGCATGCAAAATGAGTTTAAAAAAAAAATGCTAATCATTTAATGAATATAACCAAAAAAGGATGCGCATTGTACATTATCCCACATTTTTCTATGTTGCACGTGTAATCAGTAAGAGGAATACCTTAGTACCCCTTGTTTTTAAAACTCATAGCATCTAAATGGCGGGATTTACTTGATGAATTGAATAAACAGTCTATTCAAATTTTACTTTACTGCACCTTTTTGTATGTTTGTTGATGTAATTGGTAATAGGAATATCTTAGTACCCCTCGTTTTTAAGAATCACGACATCTAAACATAAATTACTTTATTTATTAAAAAACATGAGGGTTTTAAAGACACGATTTATTTAATGAATCCTATCAACAAAATATATGCATTCTACTATATCGCTCCATTTAATAGGTTTGTGCATGTAATCGGAAAGATGAATAACTTAGTACCCCTCATTTGTGAAAATCAAAACATCTAACAAAACCATACTTTATTTCATAAAAAATGCCAATCATTTAATGAAAATAAGCAGAAAAGGATGCGCATTGTACATTAACGCACATTTTTCTACTTTGCACGTGCAATCGGTGAGAGGAATATCTTAGTACCCCTTGTTTTTAAAATTCACGACATCGAAAAAAAACAATTTTCATCTTAAACAACATGAGTTTTAAATGGCATGATTTGCTTGATTAATGGAATAAGCAAACTATTCAAATTCTACTTTACCACACCTTTTTGTAGGTTTCTGAATGCAATTGGTAATAGGAAAATCTTAGTACCCCTCGTTTTTAAGAATCACAACATCTAAAACTAAATAGCTTTATTTCTTTAAAACAACACGAGTTTTTGAAAAACACCATTTATTTAATGAATCCTATCAACAAAGTATACACCTTCTACTATATTGCTCCCTTTAATAGGTTTGTGAATGCAATCGGCAAGAGGAATAACTTAGAACCCCTCGTGTGTGAAAATCACAACATCTATAAAAACTTACTTTGTTTCATAAAAAACGTGAGTTTTAAAGAAAACGCCAATCATTTAATGAATATAACCAAAAAGGGATTCGCATTCTATGTTATCCCACATTTTTTAAGGTTTCACCTGCAATCAGTAAGACGAATAGGTTAGTACCCCTTGTTTTTAAAATTCACGACATCTAAAAAAAAAAAATTGCTTCCTAAATAACACGAGTTTTTAAAAGGCGACATTTACTTGATGATTTGAATAAGAAACTTATTCAAATTCTACTTTACCACACCTTTTTGTAGGTTTGTATATGCAATTGGTAATAGGAATAACTTAGTACCACTCATTTTTAAGAATCATGACATGTAAACATAAATTACTTTATTTATTTTAAAAACATGAGTTTTTGAAAGACACCATTTATTCAATGAATCCTATCAACAAAGTATACGCATTCTACTACATCTCTCCCTTTAATAGGTTTGTACATGCAATTAGCAAGAGGAATATCTTAGTACCCCTTGTTTGTGATAATCACAGCATCTAAAACAAACTTACTTTATTTCATAAAAAACATGAGTTTAAAAAAAACTCCAATCATTTAATGAATATAACCAAAAGAGGATGCACATTCTACGTTAACACAATTTTTTTTATGTTGCACATGCAATCAATAAGAGGAATAGCTTAGTACCCCTTGTTTTTAAAATTAAAGACATCCAAAAAAATCAATTTGCTTCTTAAATAACAAGATTTTTTAAAAGGCGACATTTACTTGATGAATCGAATAAGAAAAATATTCAAATTCTTATTTAACACAACCTTTTGTATGTTTGTGGATACAATTGGTAATAGGAATAGCTTAACACCCCTTGTTTTTAATAATCACGACATCTAAAAATAAATTTCTTTCTTTATTTAAAAAAACACGAGTTTTTGAAAAACACCATTTATTTAATAAATCCTATCAAAAAAGTATACTCATTATACTATATCTCTCCCTTTAATTTTTTTCTACATGCAATAGGCAAGAGGGATAGCTTAGTACCCCTTGTTTGTGAAAATCAGAACATCTAAAAATCCTCACATTGTTTCATAAAAACTGTGAGTTTTTAGAAAATGCCAATCATTTAATGAATATAACCAAAATAGGATGTGCATTCTACATTATCACACATTTTTCTATGTTGCACGTGGAATCAGTTAGAGGAATAGCTTAGTGCCCTTTGTTTTTAAAATTTACGATGTCTAAACAAAATCAATTTGCTTCTTAAATAACACGATTTTTTAAAAGGCGGCATTTACTTGATGAATCGAATAAACAAACTATTCAAATACTACTTTACCACACCTTTTTCTAGGTTTTTGGATGCAATTGGTAATAGGAATAGCTTAGTACGCTCATTTTAAGAATCACGACATCTAAACATAGATTACTTTATTTCTTTAAAAAAAGACAAGGTTTAGAAATAAACCATTTATTTGACGAATACTATCAAAAAAGTATTTGTATACTACTATATCGCTCCCTTTAATAGGTTTGTGCATGCAATCGATAAGAGGAATAGGTTAGTACCTCTCATTTGTGAAATTTAGAACATCTAAAAAAAATTACTTTATTTCATAAAAAACGCAAGTTTGAAAAAAATACGAATCATTTAATGAATATAAACAAAAAAGGATGCACATTCTAGGTTAACACGAGGTTTTGAAAGACACCATTTATTTAGTCAATCCTATCAACAAAGCATATGCGTTCTACTATATCGATCCTTTTCATAGGGTTGTGCATGCAATCAGCAAGAGGAATAGCTTAGTACCCCTCATTTGTGAAAATCATAACATCTAAAAAAACTTACTTTGTTTCATAAAAATTTGAGCTTTTAAAAAAACTCCAATCATTTAATGAATATAACCAAAAAAGGATGCGCATTCTATAGTATCACAGATTTTTCTAGGTTGTACGTGAAATTAGTAAGAGGAATAGATTAGTGCTGCTTGTTTTTAAAATTCACAACATCTAAAAAAACAAATTGCTTCTTAAATAAAACGAGTTTTTAAAAGGTGACATTTACTTGATGAATTGAATAAAAAAACTATTTAAATTCTAATTTAGCGCACCTTTTTCTAGGTTTGTGTATGCAATTTGTAATAGGAATAGCTTAGTACCCCTCATTTTTAAGAATCACGAGATCTAAACATAAATTACTTTATTTCTTTAAAAAACACAAGTTTTTGAAAGACATCATTTATTTAATGAATCCTATCAACAAAGTATATGTATTCTACTACATCGCTCCCTTTCATAGGTTTGTGCATGCAATCCACAAGAGGAATATCGTAGTACCCCTTATTTGTGAAAATCACAACATCTAAAAAAACATATTTTATTTCATAAAAAACGTGAGTTTTAAAAAAAACGCCAATAATTTAATGAATATAACCAAAAAAGGATCTGCATTCGACGTTATCTCATATTTTCGATGTTCCACATGCAATCATAAAGAGGAATAGCTTAGTACCCCTTGTATTTAAAATCCACGACATCTAAAGAAATTGCTTCTTAAATAACATGATTTTTTAAAAGAGAGCATTTACTTGATCAATCAAATAAACAAACTATTCAAATTCTAGTTGGCCGCACTTTTTTCTAGTTTTGTGTTTGCAATTGGTAATAGGAATAGCTTAGTACCCCTTGTTTGTGAAAATCACAACATCTAAAAAAACTTACTTTGTTTCATAAAAAAACGTGAGTTTTTGAAAAAACACTAGTAATTTAATGAATATAACCAAAAAAGGATTCGCATTCTACGTTAATGCACATTTTTATATGTTGCATGTGCAATCGGTAAGATAAATAGCTTAGTACCCCTTGTTTTTAAAATTCACGACATCTAAAAAAATAATTTTCTTCTTAAATAACATGAGTTTTTATAAGGAAACATTTACTTGATTAATCGGATAAACAAACTATTTAAATTCTACTTTACTGTAGCTTTTTGTAGGTTTGGGGATGCAATTAATAATAGGAATAGCTTAGTACCCCTCATTTTCAGGAATCACGACATCTAATCATAAATTACTTTTTTTTTTTTAAACATGAAGTTTTTAAAAACACCATTTATTTAATGAATCCTATCAACAAACTATATGCATTCTACTGTATCGCTCCATTTAATAGGTTTTTGCATGCAATCGAAAAGAGGAATAGCTTAGTACCTCTCATTTTTTAAAATCACAACATCTTAAAAAAACTTTCTTTATTTCATAAAAAACATGAGTTTAAAAAAAAAATCCAATCATTTAATGAATATAACCAAAAAAGGATGCACATTGTACGTTAACGCACTTTTTTCTACTTTGCACGTGCAATTGGTAAGAGGAATATCTGAGTGCCCCTTGTTTGTAAAATATACGACATCCAAAAAAAACAATTTGCTTCTTAAATAACAAGAGATTTTAAAAGGCGACATTTACTTGATGAATTGAATAAGAAAACTTTTCAAATTTACTTTACCACAACTTTTTGTAGGTTTATGGATGCAATTTGTAATAGGAAAAGCTTAGTACCATTCGTATTTAAGAATCACAACATCTAAAAATAAATTACTTTATTTCTTTAAAAAAACATGAGTTTTTGAAAAACACCATTTATTTAATGAATCCTATCAACAAAGTTTACGCATTCTACTACATCGCTCCCTTTAATAAGTTTCTGCATGTAATCAGCAAGAGGAAGAGTTTAGTACCCCTCATTTGTGAAAATCACAACATCTAAAAAAACTTACTTTCTTTCATAAAAAAAAAGTGAGTTTAAAAAAAATGCCAATCATTTGATGAATATAACCAAAAAGGTATGTGCATTGTACATTATCCAACATTTTTCTATGTTGCACATGTAAGTGGTAAGAGGAATACCTTAGTACCCCTTGTTTTTAAAATTCACGGCATCTAAAAGGCGGGATTTACTTGATGAATCAAATAAACATACTATTCAAATTTTACTTTATTGCACCTTTTTTTATGTTTGTGGATGCAATTGGTAATAGGAATATCTTAGTACCCCTCGTTTTTAAGAATCGTGACATCTAAACATAAATTACTTTCTTTCTTTAAAAAGACATTAGGTTTTGAAAGACACAATTTATTTAATGAATCCTATCAACAAAGTATATGTATTCTACTATATCGCTCCATTTAATAGGTTTGTGCATGCAATCGGAAAGAGGAATAGCTTAGTACCCCTCGTTTGTGAAAATAACAACATCTAAAAAAACATACATTATTTCATAAAAAATATGAGTTTTAAAAAAATGCCAATCATTTAATGAAAATCAGAAGAAAAGGATGCGCATTGTACGTTAACGCACATTTTTCTACTTTACATGTGCAATCGGTAAGAGGAATATCTTACTACCCCTTGCTTTTAAAATTAACAACATTTAAAAAAAAAATCTTCTTTAATAACACGAGTTTTGAATGGTGGCATTACTTGATTAATGGAATAAGCAAACTATTCAAATTCTACTTTACCACACCTTTTTGTAGGTTTTTGGATGCAATTGGTAATAGGAAAAGCTTAGTACCCCTCGTTTTTAAGAATCACGACATCTAGAAATAAATTACTTTATTTCTTTAAAAAAACACGAGTTTTTGAAAAACACCATTTATGTAATGAATCCTATCAACAAAGTATATGCCTTCTACTATATCGCTCCCTTTAATGGGTTTGTGCATGCAATTGGAAAGAAGAATAACTTAGTACCCCTCGTGTGTGAAAATCACAACATCTATAAAAAATTACTTTGTTTCATAAAAAACATGAGTTTTAAGGAAAAAGCCAATCATTTTATGAATATAACAAAAAAAGGATTTGCATTCTACATTATCCCACATTTTTCTAGGTTGCACATGCAATTAGTAAGAGGAATAGCTTAGTAATCCTTCTTTTTAAAATTCACGACATCTGAAAAAACAAATTGCTTCTTAAATAACACAAGTTTTTTAAAGGCAACATTTACTTGATGAATCGAATAAGAAAACTATTCAAATTCTTCTTTACCACACCTTTTTGTAGGTTTGTGTATGCAATTGGTAATAGGAATACCTTAGTACCCCTCATTTTTAAGAATCACGACATCTAAACATAAATTACTTTATTTCTTTAAAAAACACGAGTTTTTGAAAGACACTATTAGGTCATTGTTTTTGTTTTCCATCTTTTAATACTTTTATTTGTGTTTTGAAGCTTGGTTTTACTTTTTATTTCTAGAAAATTTTGTTTATTGGCATAGTTTGAATTTTTTCCCTTTAGCCTTTATGTTATTTGATTTCTTAGTTTATTTTTACAAGTTTTGGTTTGATTTCATAATGAAAGGGATTATATAAGGCTTATATGGATTGAAAAGGTCTAAAAAAATAGCATAAAAGATTGGATGAGACTCCTAAACCAAGTTTAAATCCATTCATTAGCTTATTTTTTGCAGATCATTAACTTGAATTTTCTTGTAGCGCAAGCCAGAAAACAATGCACACAGGCGCTACAAGAAAGTCGTGCAAAGTTAAAAATCATCTTTCAACGTTGCAGATATTTAGTTCTCTAAAGTGCCGATACTATGGTAGCACAGTGGTTTAGAGCGTCGATTGGAGATTTAGTTCTTTAAAGCGTCGACACTGCGGCAGCACAATGGTATAAAGTTTTGACGAGGCAGCTCATAGAGCTTTCGATTGCAGAGATTTAGTTCTCTAAAGCGCTGACACTACGACAGCACAATGGTATAAAGTTTTGACGAGGTAGTTAATAGAGCTTATGATTGCAGAGATTTAGTTCTCTAAAGTGCCGATACTGCGGCAACACAATGGTTTAAAGTTTCGATGAGGTAGTTGATAGAGCTTTCGATCACCGAATACGAAGCTAGTTGTTTATGTCGTCGACACTACACTAACATAGTCGTTTAAAGCTCTGATGAAACATTTGATACAGTGTTTGATTGCTGATCGGATTGCCAATCATGAGAAATATTAGTTGTTAGTAATGGGAAGTTTTCATTCATTTAGTTTTGAACCTCTGATCTCCAATGCCAAGAAATATTAGTTGTTAGTGATGGGAGATGTCGATACCACAGGAACATTCAAATGTTCATCACTGTGACAAGTGTGAGTATCATCATGAAGGTTAATTGTAGCAGTTTCTTGCAAACGTGAGGCAATAATGATAGCATACCATAATGAGACAAAGGCGTTTCAAATCACATTTTTTCATGAAATGTATGTAGAGCAGGTGGAGATCGTGGTTAATAATCAGTACTTGAAAATCAGAATTTTGAAACAGAGTAAAATTGAGGAATTTGGGAAGCAGTCGTCTGAAGTTGTCAAAATGGTCAGAGAAGATTGGGGCATGTAGTTTGACACCTAACAAACAGGAGAATAGGATTCCAGTAGTTGGATTAATCATTTTAAGAGGTAGGCTGCGAACTGATTTTCAAGGTTCATTAATTTGGGTTTTTTGCTAACCAGAAGATTAATGACTAAATTAAGGATAGATTATCAGTTGTTAAATCCTAATTGATACTAAATGATGGATGCTCAGTCATGAAATTAAAATTATTTTCTAGCTTAAATGAGAAGAGGTCAATTTAGAGTTTCCCTATACAATATTGTCCGTTGGTTTAACAAAATTTGAAGACAATAAAGTTGTGTTTTATTGAGAGAAGTTGTTTGACAATTTTTCAAAATGAAAAAGAGTGGAAATACCAATAGGGAAGAACCCTTAGACTTAACTTGGGTAAAAAAATTTCCATATTGTGCACAGTTGTTTGCAGAAGCAGGATGGTTAGTGTTCTTTAAAATCAGTGAAGGTTATCATTCAGAGGTTTCTTACAAGTTTGCTCAATGTTTAGACAAGGATGTAATGTCTTTTGAAACCTTTAATTTCAAACTAACCAGGGAGTTACTAGCGGAAGCAACATGGATTCTAGATGAAGGAGAGTTCTGGTTCAAAAAGGTACCCTTCACCTTTGATGCTCAAAGATATCTACTTCCTAGTGTAATAGCAGACTAGGGAAAAGGTGTTCCCATTCAATACTTTAAACCTGAGTGGATTGAGCATATTAACATCTTGCAAAGCTATGTCACCTGTGAGGGTATATTTTCCTTTGTGTTCAAATATCATTTTAGATACCTTCAACATCTTAGTCATGAATCTAAAATGAATCTTCCTTTCTGCTTTTTGAAAAGCTTACAGAAGATGTCATGTAGGGTGAGAGAACTCGACGACCAAACAAAAAAATTAGTTTTTCACCATGGGCTCATAAAACTCATCATAAGTACTGTATTGCAAAAAAGAGAAAAGACATCGGAGCATTTCTTATTTTGGTCAGGTTTCAAGACTCAGTAGGAGGAACAATCTCAAAAAAGACAAATAGATAAAGGTCAAACTCTGATTAGGAAGCTTAGAAAAAAGGTTATAGTTAAAGATGAAGAAACTGATAAACGAGGAGAATCTTTGAATCAGGAAAATGAAAATATTGAGTTTGTACATCAAGTTAATGTTGAGGAAAGCAAAGTTCCACAGCCAGAGATGAAGGAAGTTGAGCCAATTGAAGAAGTTTTACTTGCAGAACCAGATCAAGATGTAATGGAGGAGGTTAAGTAATAGAAGAAAATTCCCATTATAGTACTTTCAGAAGAGGATAAAAAATACTTGTCTGATTAGGATAGAGTTCCAGTTACTATTGAATCTAAGGTTTTTGTTAAGCAAGAAATTCACACTCATTGTGATGAGGAAACAGTGTCCAAAAACAAAATAATGAAGGTTGTTCAATTTGCCTCGGTAACTCATCAAGGAAAGGTTCTGAAGATGTTGGGAGAGGTTGGAGCAGTCTAGAGACCTAAGACAAGGCTGAATAACAAACTTAGGTTAAACGTGAAGAAGCTACTAAATCCCGAATTGGCTAAAGAAAAGTTTAAAATAACAAAAGATTCATCATCTTAAGAAAAATTGGATGATAGTGAAAATGAAAATAAAGAAATTATGAAAATTAAAAAGCCAATAGTATCAAAAGATAAGTCTATATTCACTGATACTAAGATTTTTGATAATTTCTTGGCGATTCGAAATCATATGATTCAAGAACAATAGAAAAATGAGGTAAAGAGTTCTTGTATAGAGAAAATAGATATAGTTGAAGAAGAAGTTCACTATGATACTGAAACTGAAGAACATCCATAGATTCCTGTTACCTCCAGAGAGCTTATGAAGGAGGATGAAGAAATCTATAAGAAATTGAAAATATTATGGACACCAGAAGGGATGACAACAATCTTAGGAGACAAATGTATTGATTCTGAAAAAGAAAACCTACAAAGAACCATTAAGCAATACAAATATCAAGTTGAATATATCCATGAAACAAATGATGGATTAATTACTGCAAACAGGAGACATAGAGAAGACTTGGAATAGGTTAACAGTCATTACCAGGAATTAATCGCAGTTTCTACGGAAGCTCTTAAAAGGAAAAGGCAAACAGAGAATCAGTTCACACAGCTAAAGTAGACTATCCAGGTGTTGACTCAGTAGAATGAGGAGATAACAAGGAGGGTTTCACACTTGGAGGTAGATCATTTGAATGTGAGAAGGAAAGCACAGGCTTTAGAGGGGATTTCTTTACTAGCTGAAGCAGCTAAAGACTTGTAAAGTTAGTTAAGAGAGTCAGTTATTAGTTAAGTTTGGAAAGTCATTTTTTTTTTGTATAATGATAGTTTAGATTGAATTATTTGATAGATAGCCTAAAAGGAGTTAGGGTTCAGTTATTCAACTGATTTTGAAGGAATAGGATAAATGTAAGTCTGAATGAAGACAAATGGTTCGAATTTTTGCTAGCAAGGGGAGGCTATCAGGATTTGTTTATGAGCTAAGTAAAAGACTCTTATGTGTTTTTTATGACTAAAATATGAAATATATGCACTATATACCCTTCATATTATTGACTAGTTTCATTTCTAATTTGTGTTAATTACTCAGTTGGTATATTCATTTCCTGTTTAATGTTTTATGCTTGAAATGCTTGCTAACTGTGGGTGAAATTCAGTATTGTATTTACTTTGCTGCATTATGGTTTATATGTTATGCATCTCAGTCATTTAAATGCTCATGATTTAGTGTTTTCTTTGGTCATATGAATGTTTTACCTCTTGTCTTCAAACTGTTCAACCAAAACCTTATAAAACCCTATTTTACTTTATTGTGATTTTTTGAGATTGTGTTGGCTTGTTCTTCAGTACTCTGGGAACAATTTCTGGCACTAACAAACACATTTTATTTAATGAATCCTATCAACAAAGTATATGCATTCTACTATATCTCTCCCTTTAATAGGTTTGTGCATGCAATCGTCAAGACGAATATCTTAGTACCCCTCGTTTGTGAAAATCACAACATCTAAAAAAATTACTTTATTTCATAAAAAATTAAAGTTAAAAAAAAACGCCAATCATTTAATGAATATAACCAAAAAAGGATGCACATTCTACATTAACGCACATTTTTTTTATGTTGCGCCTGCAATTGGTAAGAGGAATAGCTTAGTACCCCTTGTTTTTAAAATTCAAGAAATCCAAAAAAATCAATTTGCTTCTTAAATAACACGAGTTTTTAAAAGGAGACATTTACTTGATGAATCGAATAAGAAAAATATTCAAATTCTTATTTAATGCAACTTTTTGTAGGTTTGTGGATACAATTGGTAATAGGAATAGCTTAACACCCCTTGTTTTTAAGAATCATGACATCTAAAAATAAATTTCTTTGTTTCTTTAAAAAAGCAAAAGTTTTTGAAAAACACCATTTATTTAATGAATCCTATCAAAAAAGTATATGCATTCTACTATATCTTTCTGTGGCATCCCCGACCCTCCAACTAGTGAAGAGGACACTATGATACATCAAATCATCTGGGCATATAGCCCCATGAACATGAAACATATATACATATAGTGCTGAAGCATGATACTTAAAACATAAATCATTTTATGAAGCATATTCATTCGTATACATAAGAGAAGCAAAACATATCAATCAGCATTCATGCATATATAGATCAGCATTTAACATGTATATAATCATTCATCAATGGTAATTATAATTGTAGATACAAGTTAGGCAAGAATACTTATCTTATGAAGAGCTTGTTCTACAACAAGCTACATTGTTGCAATGTTCCACCCAACCATAGTCATGTGTGCTCTTTAATTTCTCAGCAATGCTGCAACCCCCAAGCCGGACATGATTCGCCAAGGAATAAGGAACTAACAAGCTTACACATAGCCAAGGATAACAACCCACAAGGTTACATAGTTCATCCAAGCCAACACAGTTGGGCTTATCAGGCGAACAATGGATCAGCCAAGCCAACAGAGTTGGGTTTATCAGGCCATCCAGGAGTTGGGAAATGCTAATGCTAAGCTAGTGCACTGACACCAGAACCAGCCTAGCTTCTAGAACACCCACACACACCCAACACAAGGAAATTAGTCATTTCTCTACAACGTGGTCCCTTAGACCCTGATCACCCTTCCAATTCCATTCAGGCGTTGTGGAGAAGAAAACTAGCTCAATGGCTCTGTCTATGTGGTTCACAACCCAGCAGGTTTATAAAGCATCTCATGCCCTCATTCACCACTCCAATGCAATATGAGGACAAAACCACTGCATGTAAGCAACCAAATAGCTATTCAAGCTTCTAGAGGGAAAAACACAGTCCGTCCATTATGGCAACCAACATCCCACAGAAATTTCTCAATGCAATCGTGGCCAAATAGCAGTCAACACACACACATGAACCCACAACACCCACTCCTCAATACGATCACTGTGAGACTTGCACAGACCAGAAAATGGTAAGGGAACAAACTCTCAGAATACACCTGATGGAAAAGGTCACTGAAAAACAAAACTGGGAAAGAAATTACAGCCATGGCCCAATGATAGAGTAGCATTCTTCAGCTCACGATTCAGGGATGACAGTTGGAACAAATTCCTAGTACAGAAATGCATGGGGAAAATTGATTCTTTGTTTGAATGGAAAGAACACAACACACCGACCAATTATCGGTGATGAAACCACAACAATCTAACAATGGTGGGAAATATGAACGCTTTGCGTGAGCAAGGGAATAATACTCATAGACTAGCAACGCGTGAGAGACAGAGGGTGAACCCCAAACAAAGGAATGTGTATTCCTTTAACTAATTCCATGTGAGGTGAATGAATAGCCACCATTTGGATAGTGGATAGACCACCCAAAATTCAGAAGGTGGTCATGGAGAGAGTGCAGGCACGTGGGGAGAATGGCCATCGTGGCATAGTGGCCTTGCTATCAACGAATAGATGCACCACTAACAACAGAACAATGAAGGTGGTGGTTGGATGAGACAAGGGAGGGTGAGTGAAGAGAGTGGTGACACAAGGCTTTTCCCCTCCATCGCTTAGGATTTATCTCTCCCCCTCCTTACCCTTAGAAAATCATGCCCCTTCTCAATTTAGTTGCAGTGAACATAGTTGGATGGGTTATTTAATTAAATGCGTGTTTACATGATGCCACATTTAATAAATATGCCACATGTTACGATATACCATCGGTGACCATTTGAATCCAAAAAATATCATAACAAAATCATGGTGGAGCCTTATCCTTTACCTCTGCACCAAGATCATTTACAACATATGTATCATATATACTAAACGCAAGTGGGGTCAAAATGGGGGTGTTACACTCTCCCTTTAATTTTTTTCTACATGCAATCGGCAAGAGGGATAGCTTAGTACCCCTTGTTTTTGAAAATCACAACATCTAAAAAAGCTTACTTTGTTTCATAAAAACCATGAGTTTTTAAAAAAAAGCCAATCATTTAATGAATATAATGACAAAATGATGTGCATTCTATGTTATCACACATTTTTCTATGTTGCACGTGCAATCAGTAAGGGGAATAGCTCAGTACCCCTTGTTTTTAAAATTCACGATGTCTAAACAAAACCAATTTGCTTCTTAAATAACACGATTTTTTAAAAGGCGAAATTTACTTGATGAATCGAATAAACAAACTATTCAAATACTACTTTACCGCACATTTTTCTAGGTTTTTGGATGCAATTGGTAAGAAGAATAGCTTAGTACCCTCATTTTTAAGAATCACGACATCTAAACATAAATTACTTTATTTCTTGAAAAAAACATGATGTTTAGAAAGACACCATTTATTAATGCATCGTATCAACAAAGTATTCACATTCTACTATATCACTCCCTTTAATAGGTTTGTGCATGTAATTGACAAGAGGAATAGGTTAGTAACCCTCATTTCGGAAAATCAAAACATCTAAAAAAAACTTACTTTATTTCATAGAAAAACATGAGTTAAAAAAAACACCATTCATTTAATGAATATAACCAAAAAGGGATGGACATTCTAGGTTAACGCACATTTTCTATGTTGAACGTGCAATCTATAATAGGAATAGCTTATTACCCCTTGTTTTTAAAATTCATGACATCTTAATAAATCAATTTGCTTCTTAAATAACACGAGTTTTTAAAAGGTGGCATTTACTTGATGAATCGAATAAACAAACTAATCGAATTCTAGTTTACCGAACATTTTCCTGCATTTTTGCATGCAATTGGTAATAGGAATAGCTTAGTACCCCTCATTTTTAAGAATCACAACATCTAAAAACAAATTGCTTTATTTCTTTAAAAAACATGAGGTTTTGAAAGACACCATTTATTTAATCAATCCTATCAACAAAGTATACACATTGTACTATATCGCTCCTTTTCATAGGGTTGTGCATCCAATCAGCAAGAGGAATAGCTTAGTACCCCTCATTTGTGAAAATCATAAAAAATGTGAGTTTAAAAAAAAACTCCAATCATTTAATGAATATAAACAAAAAAGGATGTGCATTCTACCATATCACAGATTTTTCTATGTTGCACGTGAAATCAGTAAGAGGAATAGATTAGTGCCCCTTTTTTTTAAAATTCACGACATCTAAAAAAACACAAATTGCTTCTTAAATAAAATAAATTTTTTAAAGGAAACATTTACTTGATGAATCGAATAAATGAACTATTGAAATTCTAATTTACCACACCTTTTTCTAGGTTTGTGTATGCAATTTGTAATAGGAATAGCTTAGTACCCTTTGTTTTTAAGAATCACGACATCTAAACATAAATTTCTTTATTTCTTTAAAAAGCACAAGTTTTTGAAAGACACCATTTATTTATTGAATCCTATCAACAAATTATATGCATTCTACTACACTGCTCCCTTTAACAGGTTTGTGCATGCAATTGGCAGGAGGAATAGCTCAATACCCTTCATTTGTGAAAATAACAACATCTAAAAAAACTTACTTTGTTTCATAAAAAATGTGAGTTTTTAAGAAAACGCCAATAATTTAATGAATATAACCAACAAAGGATGTGCATTCTATGTTATCACACATTTTTGTATGGCACACATGCAATCACTAAGAGGAATAGCTTAGTATCCCTTGTTTTTAAAATTCGTGACATCTAAAAAACAAATTTCTTCTTAAATAACATGAGTTTTAAAAAGGCGGCATTTACTTGATTAATAGAATAAACAAACTATTCAAATTCTACTTTACCGCACCTTTTTCTCTGTTTTTGGATGCAATTGGTAATAGGAATAGCTTAGTAACCCTCGTTTTTAAGAATCACGACATCTAAACATAAATTACTTTGTTTCTTTAAAAAAACATCAGGTTTTGGAAGACCCCATTTATTTAATGAATCCTATCAACAACGTATCCACATTCTACTATCTCACTCCATTTAATAGGTTTGTGCATGCAACAAGCAAGAGGAATAGCTTAGGAACCCTCGTTTGTGAAAATCACATCTAAAAAAACTTACTTTATTTAATAAAAACGTGAGTTTTAAAAAAAAAAACCCCAATCATTTAATGAATATAACCAAAAAAGGATGCACATTCTACGTTAATGCACATTTTCCTACATTTCACGTGCAATCGGTAAGGGGAATAGCCTAGTACCCCTTGTTTTTAAAATTCAAGACATCTAAAAAAAATCAATTTGCTTCCTAAATAACACGAGTTCTTAAAAGGCAGCATTTACTTGGTGAATGGACTAAGCAAACTATTCAAGTTCTACTTTATCGCTTCTTTTTGTAGGTTTGTGGATGCAATTGGTAATAGGAATAGCTTAGCACCCCTTAATTTTAAGAATCATAGCATCTAAAAATATATTTCTTTATTTCTTTAAAAAAAACACGATTTTTTGAGAAACACCATTTATTTAATGAATCCTATCAACAAAGTATACAGATTCTACTATATCGCTCCGTTTAATTTGTTTGTGCATGCAATCAGGAAGAGGGATAGCTTAGTACCCCTCGTTTGTGAAAATCACAACATCTAAAAAAACTTACTTTGTTTAATAAAAACCAAGAGTTTTTAAAAAAACACCAATCATTTAATGAATATAACCAAAAAAGGATACGCATTCTATGTTATGACACATTTTTTTATGTTGCACATGCAATCGGTAAGAGGAATAACTTACTACCTCTTGTTTTTAAAATTCACGATGTCTAAAACAAAACAATTTGCTTTTTAAATGAAACGAATTTTTAAAATGCGACATTTACTTGATGAATCGAATAAAAAAACTATTCCAATTCTACTATACCACACCTTTTTCTAGGTTTTTGGATGCAATTGGTAATAGGAATAGCTTAGTACCCTCGTTTTTAAGAATCACGACATCTAAACATAAATTAATTTATTTATTTAAAAGAATAGGAGGTTTTTAAAGACACTATTTATTTAATGAATCCTATCAGCAAAGTATCCGCATTCTACTATATCAGTCCTTTAAAATGTTTGTGCATGTAATCGGCAACAAGAATAGCTTAGTACCCCTTGTTTGTGAAAATCACAATATCTAAAAAAAATCTTACTTTATTTCATAAAAAATGTGAGTTTAAAAAATGCCACTCATTTAATGGATATAATGAACAAAGGATGCACACTCTAGGTTAACGTGCATTTTTCTATGCTACATGTGCAACCGGTAAGAGGAATATCTTTTTACCCCTTGTTTTTAAAATTCACGACATCTTAAAAAAACAATTTGCTTCTTAAATAACAAGATTTTTTAAGAGGCGACATTTACTTGATGAATCGAATAAACAAACTATTCAAATTCTAGTTTACCGCACCTTTTTCTAGGTTTGTGTATGCAATTGGTAATAGGAATAGCTTAGTACCCCTCGTTTTTTATGAATCACAATATCTAAACATAAATTACTTTATTTCTTTAAAGACGCGATTTTTTGAAATACACCATTTATTAAATGAATCATATCAACAAAGTATATGCATTCTACTATATTGCTCCCTTCAATAGGGTTGTGCATGAAATCAGTAAGAGGAAGAGCTTAGTACCCGTTGTTTGTGAAAATCACAACATCTAAAAAAATCTTACTTTATTTCATAAAAAATGCATGTTTAGAAAAATGCCAATCATTTAATGAATATAACAAAAAAAAGATGCACATTATAGGTTAACGTGCATTTTTCTACATTGCATGTGCAATCGGTAAGAGGAATAGCTTATTACCCCTTGTTTTTAAAATTTACGACATCTAAAAAAATCAATTTGCTTCTTAAATAACATGAGTTTTTAAAAGGTGGCATTTACTTAATGGATTGAATAAACAAACTATTCAAATTCTAGTTTACCACACCTTTTTCTAGATTTGTGTATGCAATTGGTAATAGGAATAGCTTAGTACCCCTCATTTTTAAGAATCATGACATCTAAACATAAATTACTTAATTTCTTTAAAAAACATGAGTTTTTGAAAGACACCATTTATTTAATCAATCCTATCAACAAAGTATATGCATTCTACTACATCACTCCCTTTAATAGGTTTGTGCATGCAATTGGCAAAAGGAATAGATTAGTACCCCTTGTTTATGAAAATCATAACATCTAAAAAAAACTTACTTTATTTCATAAAAAACGCGGGCTTAAAAAAAATGGCAATAATTAAATGAATATAACAAAAAAAGGATGCACATTCTAGGTTAATGCACATTTTTCTACATTGCACGTGCAATTGGTAAGAGGAATAACTTAGGACCCCTTGTTTTTAAAATTTGCAACATCTAGAAAAGGTCAATTTTCTTCTTAAATAACACAATTTTTTAAAAGGCAACATTTACTTCATGAATCAAATAACCACCTTATGCAGTTTATTACATTAGCAAAAACCAAGCCCCTGTTGAACTTAATTATACTATTACCGAGAAGGAGTTTTTAGCCATTGTTTACTCCATTAACAAATTCTAACATTATATCACTAGATATCCTACCTTTGTGCACACTGACCACTTGACCATCATATATCTAATGAATAAACCTGTTACAAATGCTCAGGTAACTAGATGGTTGTTATTGTTATAGGAATTCGATATCACCATTATAGACAGACCTAGAAAAGAAAATGTTGTCGCTGATTTTTTATCTCATTTTACTAATAATGATGATAATTTGCATGTTGAGGACTCTTTTCTAGATGAACACTTATTTGCAGTTTCAGCTCACTCCCCTTGGTATGAAGATGCCGCTATCTACTTGGCTGTAGGGAAGCTTCAGGCACATTTGTCCAAAAGAGAAAAGAAGAAAATTATTCAGCAAAGTGCCGGGTATTGTTGGATAGATGGTCATCTCTTCTACATAGGCCCTGATCTTGAGATCAGAAGATGCATAAGAGAAGATGGAATATTCCATATTTTTAATTCTTACCATGATGAGCCTTGTGGGGGACATTTTGTAGACAATAGGATAGGACACAAAGCACTGAGAATGGGCTACTATTGGCTGACCCTTTTCAGGGATGCAAGAAGATATGTCCAATCCTGTGAAAGCTTCCAAAGGATGGGCCAACCTAATAGATTGGATCAAATGCCTCTTCAACCACAACTGGTGGTTGAACCTTTTGACAAATGGGCCTTAGATTTTGTTGGTCCTATCATCCCTCATTATAGCTAGAAAGCATACATATTGGGTTGTACCAACTACATGACGAAATAGGTATAAGTTGTGGCTTTGGTGAAAGCCAATGCTTAGGCTGTGATTGATTTCCTATATGGTAAAATATTTACCCATTTCGGAGTACCCAAGGAAGTGGTCATAGATTGAGGACCTCAGTTTGTGTCCCATCAATTCGAAGCTCTACTACTGAAGTACCATATTCACCATCAAATAGCTTCACCATACCATCTCGAGGCCAATGGCCAGGTAGAAAGCACTAACAAAGTTATTGAATCCATCCTTATCTAACGGTCAAGAGACATCGTAGAGATTGGGCTGAAATCAGGACTTTGAAGATAGCTACGGAGGTAAACTTAGATGTGACCGAAGCCCAGAAGAGAAGATTGAATTTGTTGATTGAACTTGATGAGAACCGTTTGGCTGCTGTGGATCAGACAGTATTAATATTGCAACATATATCCAATTGGCATGACCAATTCATCAAAAAGAAAGTCTTCTGCAAAGGAGACTAGGCATTATTGTACGATTCAACATTCAAAAGGGATGTCAAGGGTAAGTTACTCAAAAGATGGTTGGGCCCATACCTGGTAGACAGAGTATTTGATAATGGTACAGTTCTCCTGGTAACCATTGATGAGAGTTTTGGACCATTATTTGCTAATGGTAATAGGCTGCGACTATACCATAATACCATTTCAAAAGATGCATTCACTTCAAAGATTGGAGCTGATATGGAATACCAGTTAGAACAAGGGCATGAATCTTTCTCTGCCCCTGTCAATCCTTAGATAGTCACTGTAAATATTACATAAAAAAATTTGTACATAAATAAATTGATATTTTTACCATTATTTTTATCTTTTTCTTTTGCACTTGATCCTTTTAAAAAAAATAAAAAATGTGCAGGGAATCTCCTAAGGAGCAGTGGTCATTATCGGGCCTATCGACCAGGGTCGTCCTTCTGTAACTTCCTACATAAGAAGAAAATTCCTTGAACAAATCTGTTGCAGCTGCAACACTATAATACTTTGCCTACTTTTTTTTTTGTAGCTGCAACACTATAAAATACCTCCCTTTATCCCATTCAGCATAGATGCAACACCGTAAAATCCTACCCTTTATCCCATTGGGTGCAACTCCAACATCGTCAAATCATTGCCTATTTCCCCATTTTTTTGTAGCTGCAACACCATAAACTCCTGCCCTTTATCCCGTTATGCATAGCTGCAACACCATAAAATTCCTCCCTTTATCCTGTTCCATGCAACTGGAATAACATAAACTCCTACCCTTTATCCCATTACGCATAGCTACAACACCGTCAAAACGTTTCCTATTTTCCCGTTTTCCACCAGCTACAACACCATCAAGTCCTACCCTTTACCCCATTCCCCACAACTGCAACACCATAACTTAATGCCTTTTTTCAATTCTAGCAACTACGCACCATTCCACTTTTCTCCATTTTTACCTTCTTTAGAAGCTGCGACAGCATTCCATTTTTACTATGTTACCTTTTCCGGCGGTTATGACTCCGCCAAAACTGGCTGCTTTTTTTATACTTGAGAGCCATGACTCTACCAAAATGCCTTATTTCTCTATGGTCCACGGATGTGAATCCTCCATTATTGGCATAAATCTTTGCAACCTTGGTTAGTGACTCCTCGAGATTTGGCTCCAATTCTTGATGGCGGCAATTCTGATTTATTTTACAGCATTCATTATGTTTCCGACGAGATTGACACGATGGTTTTTGTCTACCGAAAGAAAAGTTCATTACAGCATGCCTGCAATAATGATTAAATTTAAATGGCTGCACTTCACACACTCTACTATTTTCCAAAGGTTACCATGGATCGCATATTTTCAAAGGTATGGTTCAGATTACTTACTTGATTAAGCATTAACTAGATTTGACAACATTAATCATAACTTCCTTTTTGTGCCCATTATTACACCTGCATATCGGTAATTGTCCACTCATACAACTTTATGGCCATTTATGTTACCTGGTAACTACCACCTTTCCTAATTTGGGAAAAAATTCCAAACATTTCCATGCTTTGAAACTTTCTGAATTTACCCAACTCCACTATGAGTTGTTCATGCATAGTTTTTTCTTTAGCCTCTATTATCGGGACCTGTAATTTGTCAAACTGATAAACAATTCTGAAGTCAAATAAACATGGGTATCCCAGCTTGGCATGAACATTCAAATATGCGAGAACTGAGAAGAAATGCCAAAGTTTTCACTATTTTGTAAGTTGTGGGATGGACTGAATTCTTCGAACGCCTCAATGGGTTTCATCGTGAGATAGCTCTACAATTTTCCTTAAATATTACAAAAAGCCACTGAGAGGTTCCAAGGTTACGTATATAAGTCTCTAAAGTAATAGTGGGTGAGTTCACTGGCCTTCCTCAGGTGGGAAGAACCTGGTTTGGTCAAAGAACCCCCAATGCTGCTACCATATAGGATTTTCTATTAGAGGAGGAGCACATTCGTCGGTGAAGGAGAGCGATAGCATTACAGTCACTTCCTTGGCCATGGGATCAAGTAGTAGTTTTCCTCAACAAGTATATCACCTGTGAAGGTGGGTAACAAATGGTTTATTACTCTGGCATTCCTCTATTATCTCATCTCCATCATAGGGCCTTACTGAACATTCCATTTTATATACTCAATGATCTACATCATATGGCAGGGTTTGTTAGAACAACCAAGCATCCAAACACCTCCCTTACCTACCATGGACTAATCAAATTAATAATTTTAAGGGCCTTATCTCAATGGAACCAAACCTTGGAGCAAGTCACTGGTCAAATTCAGATTAACTAGGAACCCTCCCTTTTTCTTGGCATTCCAATAGAAGAAGAAGTAGACGTACCTATAATCGTGGGGCCTGGTCAAAACCAAGAGGAGCCTACCAATGGACAGTTGGGAGGGAATGAAGAGAAAAAAGAGGTTTGTACCAGTTTTCCTCAACAAGTATATCACCTGTGAAGGTAGGTAACAAATGGTTTATTACTCTGGCATTCGTATATTATCTCATCTCCATCATAGGGCCTTACTAAACATTCCATTTTATCTACTCAATGATCTACATCATATGGCGGGGTTTGTTAGAACAACCAAGCATCCAAACTCCTCCCTTACCTACCATGGACTAATCAAATTAATAATTTTATGGGCCTTATCTCAATGGAACCAAACCTTGGAGCAAGTCACAGGTCAAATTCAGATTAATTAGGAACCCTCCCTTTTTCTTGGTGTTCCAATAGAAGAACAAGTAGACGTACCTATACTCATGGGGCCTGGTAAAAACCAAGAGGAGCCTACCAATGCACAGTTGTGAGGGAATGAAGAGAAAAAAGAGGTTTGGAGTCCCTCCAATTTAGCTGGGGGGGGGGGGGAATGAGACTGGATTGGATGATCAGTTAGACGACTAAGCAGAAGAATTGGAGGAAAATGCTCGAGGAAACCCTGTAGAGAGATTAAATAATACGAAAGCTTTGACAACAGAGGATGAAACTAGAGAAGCATTAGATGTTGCGACAGCTGAAGGCGAGGATGTTAGAGCCATGATAAAAAAAGAAAACATGGAGGTGTTGACCATTGAATGTTCCCCTGAATAGGGAGGAACTTTGATTGAGGAAGAATAGGAAAATGCTAAGACAGAAGATATCCCTTCCACATTAGCTGCAAATCTGGAGATTTCGGCACCACGGAGGAAAAGGAGGAGATCAAAAGAAGAAATAAATGCATCACCACCAATAAGACAAAAAAGTACCAAGTCAGTTATAATAGTTGCAGCACCATAGGAAATATGGGAAACCATCGAACCATATATCGAATTCCCCATTCTAACACCCAAAGAAAATGATGCCCCACAAGAACCGACTACAAAAGAACCTTAAATTGAGGGACTTTTGTATGAAAATGGGCTATTAAAGGAGAAAGTACAATCACTTCGGAAATAACTAGAAAATTGCAAGGAAGCATGCAGGAAATAGGTGGAAAGGAAGATGCACACACTGGTTGAAGCTGCAGACCAATTAGAAGGATCATCTCCTACTGAGGATGGTGAGGAGGACAAAAGAGTGGTTTACCCTATATGTGGAGAAATATTTAACCAGTTGAGCTACAAATTCAGAGTTTGTGCCTTTGTAACACAACAACCTATACCTGGAGCTGTGGAAGAACAAGGACAACCTGATTGGAAGGATGGTGAAGCTCTGCAAGACCAACTCCAGCAAGGGGAAGTTGTATAAAAATAGGGTGTTGATACACAAGAAGCAACATCTCCAAATATTTCTATTGAAGTTGGCACCCAAATTTGGACAGGTGAACCAGAGGCTGAAATTATTCCTGATTGTGTTAAACAAGTCTGTGTTGTGTCTCCTGAAACTTCTCAAGTCACATAACTAATATAGATGGAACCTCAATAGTAGAATGAGGATGAGGTTGAACAAGGTGTTGATACACAAGAACCAGCATCCTTGAATATTCACGTTGAAGTTACCACCCAAATGGGGGAAGATGAACCAGAGATTGAAAATATTTTGGAATTTAACAAATAAGTTTGCACTATGACTCCTAAACTGTCTCAGGAGATAGAGTTAATAGAATTGGAACCAAGGATGATTTTAAGGAACCACACTTATTTAAAAGTGTATAAATGTTGGCGAATATTACCAATTCCTAAAATGCCAACTATAAAATGATTGGTGATATTTTTCAAAAAATATTTTAATTTCCAAGGATTTTATATCGTTTATATAATAATTTGGTGATTTTAGGGTGAAACAATTTTACCCCATAAAAATTGGCCAAAACGGTGCTTCAAAAACTGTAAAATGGTGAATGTTTTTTGGGAGAAAAACACGGAAAAATAGCCCACTGGGATAAAATTTGCGACTAAAATTATCCCTGATTGGAACCCCAACAGCAGGAAAATGAGGAAGTTAACCAGGATGTTGCTACACAAGAAACAACATCCCTAGAAATTTCTATGGAGACTCTTAGGCTGCAAAGAAATCAATCACAAAATAGACATCATTCTTGATTTGGATTTAGGAGAGGATGAACAAATGCAATCACAATCCTCGGGGGACACTGAAATGCTTGAATAACAACTCCATATTGAAAAAGACATGAAAAAAACTCTAAAATCCCATCAACATGAAGAAAGAGAAGGGCAGGGCTCTATCACACAAGAACCAACGACCTTGCATCCCCCTGTTGAAGCTGCAGCTGAAAATCAGGTAGATAGGGAGATCAAAATTTAGGAGAAGGTTGTCACACAAGAACCAACACCCTCGCAATCAATTGCTAAATTTGTTATAGGTGAACTCCAAAGAGGGGAGGTTATTACACAAGAGCCATCATCACTAGAATTTTTTTCAGAGACACCTATGGTTGAAGTTGCTGCAGGAGAAATTCAATGAAGGGATACTGTTACACAAGAACCAGCACCCCCAGAAGTGATTTCAGAAGAATAGGATGTTCAAATTGGAACGTCAGGTGATAAGTTATGGACTCAACTTCCTCAAAATTTTCTGAATTTCGATTCTAATAATGAATAACATGCTGAAGATGGAGAAATCCTGAAGCTGACAAAAGAAATATCAATCTTGAGAATAGAAGTGAGGGAGTGGAGGAGTGAGGTGGAGAGATATCAAGAAGGGATGGTGTCCCCAATTGAACATAGGAAGACCATCAGGGAATTGAAGGAAAAGTGGGCAGAAGAACTTATGTTCCAGAAACTCCACACGGAAGAATTACAGAAGGAGCTAAAGGAGCTGAAAAAGTTCAAATCCATGTAGGTGGAAAAAGATCAGCTGTATACTCTTTCTCGGGAATTGTTCGGTACCAAAGTACCATCCTCCTCTTACCCTATGTTTTTATTTGAGCAGTTCATTTGGTTTAAACTGAGGGTTGTAAAAGAAGGGAGACCATATGAAATAGCGACCTCAGCTAAATTCCTGGAAACATTTCTAGAAAGTAACTTTAAGGAGCAAAATTTGTAGTGTGAGCTTTATTTGCATGAATTGGATTGTAGTTTGGACTGCCATTCGAATTGTGTCCCTTTCTCAGGTGATGTTTAGTTGAGGTATTTTTCCTCCTTTGTGAGGAATCATGTTTAGTGGGAAAAATCCTTCCAAACTTTCTCTCATAATGAGGCCCACTCTAACCTTTGGATACGAAGCAAACCTTAGAATCCTCGTCTCCTCATTTCTTGTCATCAAAGTGTACTATCGTGTCCCATCCAAACTCAGCGTATAATGATACTTCAAGAAAAGGTTATTTCTACTTGTGTCAGCTATATTTCAAGGCATCAACGAGTGGCTTTGGAAGGTAGCCAACACATATGGCAGTTGGCCTCTTCAACCCTGAGAAATAGGGATCCCTACCATTACAGGAATTTTGAACAGACACTTTCCAGGGTTGGGGGATATGTTGGATGCATGAAGGAATGTGTGGTTAATTGGCTGGGACTAAAATTCAAATTTCCTCTCATCTGGTGGCTAGCAAAATCGTATAGGGAAGACTTCTCATTAACAAGGGAAGAAGAGCAGAAGTGTTGGAGATATTGGGTTGTCCATAAGGGATTGGTGGAAAAACAAGGAACACTTGAATTCCCATACAAGTTCTCTTCTCTCCATGAATGAAGTACAATGCTAGATTCAGATTTAGAATAATGGAGTTTGTTTCATGAGGACATGCAACATGATAGTTGGGGGGAGATGTTAGGCCCAGAAATGATCCCTTTTTTCCCACCCTTACCTACCTCTTTTTGCCTCATCCTACTCTATTGTGTATACTAAACAAATGTTTTTCCTTCACTCGGTCCCTCAATTCATACATGTATGGTTAGTCATTTTCTTATTTTATTAATGCTTAGGATTGTTGTAATCAGGGCTTTACATCTTAAATTATGCTAGCATATGGTGTTTTTATAAAGATAATTCACAATGTAAAGGATACAGGTGTAGCGAGCTGAACATGCCAATAGAGGGATGAGAATTCATTCCTGAGATGATCTCCATCCATTCCATCATTTCCAAAAGAACGTGGTCCAAGGGTATTATTCCACGTGAGTTGTACAAAGGTAGTTGGAACAGGCTACAATAGATTCGAAGGCAATAGTGCGCCCCTGCTCAAACATAGCTGCAATCCATAGAGTATCTTCTCCATTGATCATGGTCATTATTTTTGGCTCAAGTAACAGCTTTCATACATCTTCTACTCTCATCTTTCCATGGCTATAACAACTCACCGTAATTAGGACTATAATAAATCACCATAATTAGGGAATCCTGAAGATCAGAGATCTTCATGGATTCCCGATAATAGTAGGAAGATGTTATGATCGTAATTGTATAAATACTGGGAACTATTTTGAGCCAAGGGTTGAAAAATTAATCAATTTATTGTATCATCTGTGACTGAGGTTGTGTGATCATCTTCCATTTTAATACAAGGAGTTTGATTCTTCGTATCTTTGCATTCTAATGTGTGTTACTTCCAGCATCTCTGTGTGAAGGCTCGGCCCGCCTTCCCATAGGGATTGCTGAATTAATTAGGTATTTTATTTATTCTGTTGTGTGGTTGGATTTTGTGATAATTTCCTTTATTTATAGTGAGCTGCAACAGTCATCAATTTGCTGTGTGTCAATTGAATAATCTGTAATTGCATATCTTGTAAAATGTAGTGGTGTGGTGTGTGAGTCGACTATATAGGTTAACTTTCTTTTATGCAATTGTGTGATAGCTGTGACAACCATGTTCCTCCCTAGTTCTTTCAATTGCTATTTTCTTTAGGTCTTTGCAGTCTGTTTCTTCACATTTATAATTGCAGAATTTAATTCATGTACTTTGAATTTCTAGAATAAGCAGAATTCAAATAGTTGAGATGGATCTTTAGATGGTTTGGTAATTAAGGATTTAACTTTCTGCAAAAGTAATCTAGATGTTATTTCCTAAATATTTTAATTCTAGATTAAGGATTGTAAGAAGGTACTTTTGATTGCAATCTTAAGAAGGTAAACTAGATTAAGTAAATTATGGGATGAGTCCAGTTTAATAGGAAAGTAGGGTCATTCATTTAAAGCATCAACTGCTTAGTGTTTAAAGCATATACATTGCACATTATCCTTGAAATAAGATACTTCCCTTGGTTGAAAATTAATATTGAACACTCTGTATGTTGTCTTTAATTAACTTGCATGTAGTCTGCCCAACAAATAAAAAATAAATCTTGGATTCCTTCATTAGCGTCAATAGGTACTTATATAATAAGTATAATGTGATACGGAAAAAATACATAACAAAAAAATCCAATACGAATAAAATATGAGAGTAGACTTCTTATATATAAAATATTTTTAATTAAATATACAAAAATATATAACATTTATATATAGTTAAACGTATACAATATTTTTAATGAAATATTAAATATCAACCATTAAATTTTAAACTTAAAAAAATCATTAACTTTTTTTTAAATATATTTCTTACAACCAAAATTACTCTTAAAAAAAATATAATACCCTTAATGTAAGAAAGAAAACTCTTATTTATTAATAGTTATAAATTATTTTAAGAAGAAAATAAATAATATTTAGGAGTACTTACATTTGAAATTAATTAATGAATGTTTAAATTGTGTTAGGGTTAGCTTTGACTTCGGAATGAGCAGGGATGTAAGTGGTTTTGGGCACATGGTTTTTTAACCAATAAATCTAGTGTTGCTATTATATTTGGATATTTATTTTTTTGGCATATTTTTATTCCTATTAGATTGAATTACAAACTATGAAATTGCAAGGTATTTATTTTATAGTGTTTGAATAATTAAAAGTTAGTATTGCTATTATATTTGCATATTTATTTTTTTGGCATATTTTTATTCCTATTAGATTAAATTACAAAGTATGAAATTGCAAGGTATTTATTTTATAGTGTTTGAATAATTAAAAGTTGACTTTTAAAAATTAATTTTCAAAATTAACCCGTATCTGTATTACACATACATTGAATATTCGACTAATTCAAATTTGTTCGAAATTTTCATACACAAAAAAAGATACGACCGAATTATACTACTATGATCTAAACAACTATTACTCCCCATGAATGTGGGATAATGCAACATATTAATTGGGTGACTTAACAACTATTACTTAATCCCCATGAATGTGGGATAATACAACATACAAATTAGATGACTTACAAAGCATATGCGTCCAACAAAATATAATAACAAAATAAAGAGGAGGGTTGACACAGGTTCTTAGCATGCCCTTCCTCTTAGAAAAGCTTTGTCCTCAAAGCTTTATATGTGGAAATTGTTGTTGAATATGAAGGAGTGGTTCCCATGTAGCATCTCGTGGTTGCATGTCATGCCACTGAGTTGTGACCTCTGTGATGGATCGAGAGTGAATATGACAAGTGCTCTTATTGAGGATGGCCTCTGGTTCCAAAATGACGGAGCCTTCTTTATCTAGTTCTGGTAAAAATATTTTTTCTCTGATGTTGGTACCAATCACTTTCTTAAGACAAGATACATGAAATACTAGGTGGATGCAAGAAGAAGGAGTAGCAGCAGTATCCCTAACTCCACGACTCGGGTAGAACTGATAACCTCTTTACCACAAATGAAAACTCTTGGTTTACCTCATGAGGGGAGTTTTTCAATTAGGTAGGGCTAGATTCCTTTCTCCCTTGGCAGGTCCTCTCAAAGGACATCTACTTCCGAATACATGATGTACTCCTGACAATGAGTTTTAGGGATATGCCCAAGTAATTCCCATGGTTGAGAGGATTGGGTTTATTCCCTGATCCGAATGAATATTAACGTTGCAAGAAGAAGAACTACTACAATAATCACATCACCAAGAAGAATTGCAAAAGAAAAAAATTGGCAGAAATTCCACCCAACGACCCCAAGAAAGTGCTCTGATACGAGATGTGATGAACCTCCTGTAATAGAATATGAGAATGCATGATGTAATAGAAATAATGGAGCACATAAGATATTTTATTGATCACAGGAAACTTCGATGCATTCATTAGCCTCAACATGTACTTATATACTATGTCTAATATAAACAACTATTACTCCCCATGAATGTGGGATAATAAAGCATAATAATGGCACCACTTACAAAGAATATGCATATGGAAAAACATACTAACAAAATAAATAGGAGGGAAAACACGGGTTCTTAACACCCCACGATAGACTCGTCGTGACCGTGTCAACAAGTATAAGAGGATTTTGGTCCCTTAATGGACAACAACTATGTCTCAAGATGTGAGTCACAAAGGGGTGTTGTGTAGATGCATATCCCCAAAGTCCTAACTTAGCTACAAGATTGTTTTTCTCCCTCAAACAAAGTTACAATGTTAGTTGTATTAAGTTAATTTTTAGGCTAGCTTGGGGTCATGAACCAACCATTTTTTCTTTAGGATGTGAGATGTGTGCGAATGATGTGTATATGCCCCAACAATCTTGCAATGAAGATGCAACGATATCACTACCGAGATGCAAATAAAATGTAGATAAATAGTAGTAAATCGAAATAAATATCATCCAAAATAACAATTAATTCGTCCATAACACAAAATAAACACTAGTAAATGAATGTTTAAGGAACTTACCGAGGTGTATGAAACACATAGGTGGTCTCAACTATGAATCTCAACTCAAGAGGCTCACATAGAAGGAAAATAGGACATCAAAACAAGCCAAGGGGTTGGAATGGATCAAATGCAAATAGAAACATGTCAAGAAGGGGTAAAACATAGATAGGGGTTTTGGAACAAGGATGTCAAGCACTAAAAATGATTGAAAAACTATAGGTCACACCTAACGATGGAAAAGGTGCGGCCAAGGTCACACAGACCTCGGAAATAGTCATGATTGGGGAAGAAAAATAGAGAGAAGACTAAAATCTCGCAAAAAATAGGATTAACCGCCACAGGTCGTGAGTCACAATAGCGACCAGGGTCACTCCAAAAGTCAGGACATGAATGATATGGTGTTCTAGATGAGGTCACACTTATTAGGTAAAAAGGTACGACTTGGGTCATGCTTATCGAGAAAAAAGGTGCGACTAGGTTGCAACTTTTGGTCAACTAAGTGTGACTCAAAAAGGAATGGAATGTTTTTGAAAAATGGTTGTTGGCTAGGGCCGAGGGGAAGGAACTATGAAAATACTAGTTCAGATCTACCATGAGGGGGTCATATCTATGATGCCTGAAGAAAGTAAAGCAGAACAAACCAATAACAAAAACAACAAAAAAAATGATCCATATGGATCGAATGAGCGGAGTCACCAAAACTGTAGCAGAGATTTCTCCCCAGCTATGTGCAAAAGCACCAACCCCGGATAATGCAGATCATAGTGTAGAGTTCAACAATAATAATTGAAAGCAAAGAAACAATAACAATATTTTTTAGGTTTTTCAAATATATAATACTAACTAATGCAAAATAAGAAAAAAAAATACAATTTTTCTAAAATGTTGGCCACCATAGTCGTACTCGAAAATGGTCCCGTAGCTGCATGGTTTGGGTTACCGGTCTCTTCCACAAATAGTTTTTAGATGGGGAATGGATCCAAGTGGGTACAGAGTGAACTCAACGTACACCGTTGGGAATGGCAAGGAAAAATATGGGAATAATGGCACAAAAATGTATAGTGTGGTTAAGAGAAACTGACAAAAAGTGTTTTGGGGGAGGCCTTCACAATGTATTAACATGATCGTCCAAAGGTTTTTGAAGCACCCCAGTTGATTAATAAGGTATTAATTGAAGTTAGATTACACCCACATCAAATTTCAACTTATAGTTCAATCAATTCCAAACTTTTGTGAATTATTCATAAGAGAAGCTCAATAGGGAATATGGAAATCATGGATAGAGCTACTTACCAGTGTCACATGTTCCTTTCATGTGAAGAAAACCTTCAGTAAATACGACAACTATAGCTACTAAATAGAACAACACCAAAAAATTGACCAATCATCTTTGGGATACATGATAAAGAGATCCATTCACAACATTATGAGTTCATGACCAAATAATGCTTGAGGGTTTATGGTATTAATGGTCATGGTATTAGTGTTTACTGGAGATACTACACCTTGGTATTGTCTCTGGGTAGGTTCCCATGCATGATCCCTTTGATTTAACACTCACTTAGATATCATTAGACCACCACTATGGTGTCTTTCCTCATCAGATCTACTCAAGGTATATCATGTATTATAATAATAGAATTATATTATTCCTTCTTTTTGTTTTTTCACCATTTTTCTTCTTTTTAAAGTGGTGTGTTCTCTCTTAATAGCTAGATATTTTTGTCAAAGTGTTTAACACTCATCTCCATGGTATGTGAGCTAAGATGCTAGGACAAAGGAACACAAACATTATTTATTTGTAGGTACAAAACAATGAAAATTGCAAGAAGAATGAAGTTTTGAAAGGAAGTTATTCTCACACCATATAATTACTTTGCATGGGAAGTAAAAATGGAGATATTTCTTTGAGGTAGAGGACTATATAGTATTTTTATTCCTATGGAGGTTGATCCTACATGATCCATAAAAAAATTGAAATACCTCAATCGAATGGATAAGGCCCAGGATCCCTCTACATGAATCTAAAGAGGAAACAAAATGGTTATCTTCATTCTCTCCAATATTGGACCAGAATACTATGTTTTTGTCTCCATGTTTCATTCATTGAGGCCGAGTCACCTATGATAAAAAATCGATTGTTCCCACTCTTTCATTTTTTGTGGAATATCTGACTCAAGAGAATATATTATACATTATTTATTTGCAGGTACAAAAGATAGAAAATCATGAGAATAATGGAGTTTCAAAAGGAATCTATTCTCACACCATACAATTACTTTGCACTAGAAGAAAAAATGGAGATATTTCTTTGATGTAGAGGACTGTATAGGATTTTTATTCCCATGGAGGTTGATCCTACATCATCCATAGAAAATTCAAAATACCCCAATCAGATTGATGAGGCCTACGGATCCCTCTGCATGAATCTAAGGAGGAAAAACAAATGGTTCTCTCCATTCTCTCCAAGCTTGGAGTAGAATACTATGTTTTTCTCTCCATGTTTCATTCAGTGAGGCTAACTTTTGGTAAGAACTGGACCATTCCCAATCTTGATGGTTTTTATGGAATCTCTAACTCAAGAGAAAGGAAAGCTCATCAATATGGGAAAAATCAACAGATACAAAGCGCATTTTCTTTCTATGCATGAAAGAACTCATAACAAAAAACAGAGATCTAAATCCAAAGACAAAGGAAAGGCACATGAAATCCAAACAAGCAAGGGAACACCAAACCCTTCAACAACTCCTCTAGATCGAAAGCTGAAAATGAAAGGGTGTGTGCAAGAAGTTCAGGGTCTCTTTTGGCATGTTAGATGCGATACAAAACTGAAAAAACAGACATCCATCAACTTGCACGGATATTTTGAGACACTTACACAATGAATCTTGCCATCAATAAAAAACACGAAATGTAGGAAATTGATTGACCTTTCCAAATATATATTTTTTTTCTATTGAAAATGCTCTTAACTATCTAAATTTAGATATTTTTTAATGGGCGATTTTTAT
>LPNX010264869.1:382650-384772 GCA_001517045.1 Pseudotsuga menziesii
AATACATTACCCATTGTTTTTTTTATTTTAAAAAATGGTTGATAAACCTAGTGATGCAGGGGCATAGAGTGTTTGAGTAAAGTCATTTATGTCTTTGCTAGATCTAGGGATCTTAGGGAGACCTAGGGTCTCACATGTTTCTAATTTTATTTATTATGTTTATAGGATAAAAGAAGCAGAATTCGTGTTCTTGTGTTTGCTAACATGGGTTTCTTACACCTTGTGCCTTATACCGTATTTTTATGTCAGCTCTACCAATTGGTGTGTAATATCTAAGGCTTCTATTATAATTGGAACATAAGCTTGCTTGTCCATCACTCTCTCTTGCATATTGTGGAGAATTATGAGATATGTGTTGTTTAGAACCCTACTGAGTGGTACTTTTGTGTCTCTCTTATAGTATTTTTGTTCCTTTTTGTTTATGCCTCTCAATCTCATTATGATGCGGGTTTTCTATCTTTCTTTGTCTTTAATTTGAATGTAGATATATATTGTTTTTTTAATTGTTAAAACCCTTGGCTTATAATTTTAGCCTCCTTCCACACACACTCTATACTTGTGTTTGTTTTATATATTTCTAGCCTTTTGGAACATTGAATATCTATTAGACATGATGTTTTTGATTCTTATAGCCTCTTTTAGTTTGAATCCATCAAACATTAGCTTGGGAGTTGTTGGGTTGATTATTCTATTAAAAAACACAATTATAGGTTAAAAATTGAAAAAAAATAGAATGCTTTGGGTGATTGAATTACCTTGTTGGATGACAATTCACTAGTGGAATCTCCTCCCCTCCAACTAAATTAGCTCCTCCAACAATCCCAAGCACTTAACTTGCTCCAAAACGCTCCAATTGGCTGCCGTTTTCGCATTCCTGATAAGTAAAATAGGCCGTAGGTTTCACGCATGTGTATATAAATTATTTTTGGTTTTCAAAATAGCTTACGCGTTTTACAACTACAGATCATGAGCACGTTTTGTAGTTATATAATGTGTACACGATATGGTTTCCTATCCTACATGTCCCATGACATGTCAGGCTTGGGTTGAACCATAACAAGTGCTATGTAGCAGAAATGCATTGTATTTTTTGGTAACGTGATCGTGTTTTTGAAAACTAGGATTGCATCTAAAAGGTCCCTCATTTTCTTGCACTGACCCGAAAGAAAGGGGAGAAATGTGCATAATGTTAGAAAGGATTGCATCAAGAATTCTCATGCATGAAGAAGATAGATTAGAGGGTGCAGATACTTCAGAGGCGCAAACTTGGGGATCACATTCCAGAGGGAACCAAGAACAAGTCTGAAGATTATGCTCTTAAGAAAGGTAACTCTAGACATGCTTTGATTACCATTAATTCCTCTGTCGATACACACATTGTAGATTCAAGTGCATGAGATCACATGGCCTCAACAAATGAAGCTTTCTATTCATTGGATGAATGCAAAGGTCCTACTATACTCATGGGGGATGATTCTTCTATCAAGATCACCAACAAAGGCATGATTGAACTCCATCATGGTACCTTTGATAATGTGCTACATGTTCCAAAAGTATCGCTGAATCTTCTCTATGTCTATCAGATTACAAATTTGGAACTATAAAGAGAGTTGAATTCACTCATGATGTTGTCGATATCTTTAACATACAAACAAACTCTAAAGTTTCCACTAGTGAGGTAAATCAAAGATCTAGGTTGTACACCTTTTCTGAATTCATTGAACCATATTTTTCCTTATTACTCACACATGTTGATGATAGTAGTAGCTTATGGCACTAAATATTTGCTCATCTTAATTTCAGATTCATGCAACGACTCTACAAGTAGGTAATGTTCATTGGCTTTCCCAACATTCATTTTTCCAAAGGATTTTTTCATGATTTGTTCTTATAAAACATCCTCAAGAGAAGTTTGAAAAAGGGAAGGCTTGGAGAGAATCTTCTCCTTTGGAGATCATCCATAGTGATCTAATAAGACCATAGTGATTTGAGAATGAATTTATTCATGATATTTCTGACAATATCTACATGGAGTAGCCACAAGGATTCATACAAGATTCATCCTTGATTTGTAGACTAAAAGAAGTCTCTCTATGGACTCAAGGAGACCCCAAGAGCATGG
>LPNX010264915.1:0-30119 GCA_001517045.1 Pseudotsuga menziesii
TCTTGTGATTTGATTTTATTTTGATTTAGTCTTTATCAGACTTAAGATTTCCTTAAGCTTGGATCCCTTGTAGTCTAGGTCCAACTTTAGGGATAACAGGTAGTGTCTTTTGCTTGTACTTATTACTTGCTTAGGATTTTTATGTTTGCTAGGTCATTTGTATGAATAATGAACTGTTTTATGCCTGTTCTTTATGTTCGTTTGTAGAAGGACTTGTACATTTGCACTTTGTAAATTTGAAATACATTGTTCTTAAATTGGGTATGAAGTCACGCAATTGTACAATTTGTATCCAATGTAAGAATATTGATGTATGAGACTACCTTGTTTGTGGGACAAGAGATCCCTTCCATTCTGCAATTTCATTGCTTAGTTTACAGAAGTGTGAACATGTGCTCCTCCAGGGAGAAAAACACATGTTCTTAACCATTAGGCCCACTCAAGCTGTTGATGTACTTTAACATGTTCTGTGAAATTGTTCCAGATCACAGTTGTAGTATTTGAATGTTTCTATCTTACATAATAGTTTATAAGTTTTGTGATTTCATTACTGCAGTGATTAAGAGGAAATTGGAATAAAAATATCGAGGTGTGTATATTAACTTTTTTACAAGATTTTGGATCTCAACTCATTGGAAGTTTTACCTTGTGGTGTTATGCTTATTCTTGGATGAAATGGTGGAGTGGCATGTATTCGTGAGCTTGAAGTTTTCTGTATCCTTGTATTGGATAAGTTTTCTCTGCACTTAACTGAGACCAAAATACTTAGCATGATACTTCTATGCATACTATAATTCCATGTCCTGTAGTTACCATATTTGCTCTAAAATTAATATAAATGCATTTTTACATATTTCATGAAAGTGTTGTAGATTAATGTTCATTTATTAGTGTGCCTGTTTGCTGCTAGCTTTTATAACAGTCTAGGTACTGTTATGGTTTGATTATTGGTGTGGAAAAGATAAATCATAGCAATATGAATCCCCCTGAGATTTCTCCTTCAAGTCTTCTCCACTTAACCTCTAGGTCCTTATCATGGACTTTCTTTTTTAATTAGCTATTTTACCTTTGAGTCTTTAATATCGGTCTTACTTATGAGTGGCAAGCTTACAAGCATGTATCATTAGTCATTATAACTATCATTGCAAGATTAGTTAACTTAATTTACCATCATGTTGCTGCAGTACACTTAATGGTAGTTATGGATAGCCATCATATGCATTGGAACATGTGAATGTGGCAAGCACCATTTTGAAAGATCTCCTGATGCAGTTTGCATTAAAATAAATAGTTAATAAATAAGACCTTTAGGAGTCTTCTCTAATAATTCATGAAAATTTCACTTAATATTTTGCCTTATTCTCAGGCTGCCATTTGCTTTTTTTTTGTATTTGTTACATACCATAACATGCTTTTTGTAATTCTAATAAACTGCATGCTTAAAAATTACAATAACAAGTCTTGTTGATATAGTTGGTATTGAACATCGACTCATTTTTGTGCTGGAATTGAATATTGAGCAGGAAAAACTATTCCAAAAGATGGTGAGACACAACGTTGGATGCTTTCTGCTGGTGCTGAGTATGTCTTATGTAAGGTGAGAAAACAATGTGCTTAAGTTCAAAACTATCATACAATGTTGATATGGCTTACAAATTATAGCACATCTTATTCCTATCTTCAGTTGTAGCTTATGTAAGACTGTAAGGTATAGTTACAGGAAAAGCTGAAAAGAAGAAATCCCAAACATTTCAGTCTTCTCATCAAGATGCAAGATACAGGGGTTGCTCCCATAAACCTTGAAAAAATTCCATGGCAGTCTCCAAGCCAATATAACGATGGTTGTTCATATAGAAATTTAGAAGCATTAATTAATAAAATGGTAAAAGTAGTAATAGTTTATAAAGGTGTTCTTTCTCGGAAATCTTCTGGAACATTGTGGCTGCACTATGGTGGCCAAATAAAGTCTTTTAAATCATATGGCTTTCTCAAGCTATATCAGAGGGACATCTACTACTTGTTTCTTTATATTGCAACTATAATATGTCAATCAATAGAAGAATTTACATACAAAGAGACATTGCAACTGTCATCAAATCTGCTCTTTTCATATTCTCATCCACAAATTCACTAGGAAGAAGCACCTCTTTGGAAATATCACTATGCAAAACTACCTAGTCAGAATATGACCATGAATAATTCAATAGCAGCATAGAGTGATTGGCTTAAGAAATGAATGCTATGTACCAATTTCCTGTTAGTTCAAATATAGATTAGATGTATTTCTAGTTATCAGGTTATCTATCCAATGTAGGAGCACTAGCTAGACCTCAGTGTCACATTGCAATAGTCAGTAATATGGTTCTACCATCATTCACTCTGGCTGGTATAGGCCTAATTCAAGGTTCCTCAGTCTAGATTATACCTAAATTTCTCCTAGTTGAGGCTATATAACATCTGTTGTGCATTCACTTTGATTTTCATGCCATTTCCATTGTCCTCTTCCTCTTCAATTGTTTATTCTCTAAAGCTTGTAGCTTTCTCCTTAAAAGTCAAACGTCCTCTTCCTTGATGCCTTGATGTATATTGAACACATTTTCAGAATTTACTCTCTTGTTGTGGCTTACTAGCTAGCACCTATCAACCCTTTTCCTTTCAGCATGGCTAAATCTAAAACAAACTTGCAGGAAAAACAACAAAGGAGCAATTAGTGGCCTTGCCCTTCTCATAGCATCAAAAGCTCAGAACATTTAAGGAGGGAATCATGTATGATCTTTTTTTCTTTCCAGATGGTTATATTAACTAGATGGGTTGAGACTCGAGAGTTTGAAACAGAGGATGCCATATCTGCTACATTGTTGTCTTGATCATGTCCGTGAGCTATGAGCTATGTCATATTGTTCGGGTTCCAATTCTAGTTCAAAAACCTTGAAATTTGGTTCAAATTCAAATTTTTCTATGAGATTCGAAATGAGGTTCGCAGTACACATTAATATTCGTAGTGCCCCGACATGCATGCTCAAAAGGGATGTCAATATTTTCAGCAAAACACATGATTTCCCATCCTTCAATACACAAAAAACTAACAGCTCACAAAGTGTGAGTAATGAAGTATCTTTAGATGTCTGCTCTATCCAAAATGTGTCCTCTCTTGAAACTGGGATCTTTCTCAGAGACTTTCCACAGACCTTCCTGGAGCAATGATAAAATTAAAGACAGCCATGCACTATGCCTTAAGAATAACCAACCCCTTTCCTTCACACTATGCTCTTTGCCATATATTTGCTAGCTGTGATAGCTCCCCTGTATGGCCAAAATGAAATTTTTTTTTACTTGGAGAGACCTTTGGGACTTTGAGGCTCATTGTTGGAAGGACTGGAAGGTATTAGCTTGTCAGATGCTCTCTTTTCTTCTGACAAGACTGCTTTCAAAGACATCATTGGGTTGCTCCCCCCCTAAGGACTTGTTCAAGCTGAACATTGATATGCAGGGGCCAGGGCCCTTTCTGGAGACATTGGGTGTGGGTATTTGGAAAAAAGATTCAACAGTCTGATTTATGTTGTTTATGATTTATTTGACATGTGAGACAAAAAATTTAGGCCTGTGATGCAACAACAATGCGGTTACATATAGGATATATTTTTGTTGTAGGTAATTGATTCTAATTTATAGCAAACAAAAAAGTAAGATTACACTAAAATCTACATACGGATGTTGAAAGTGGGAGCCAGGTGTGTAGAGACATATGAGACAACTGCAAGAACACATAATCATTGGATGAGTGAAAATGAGCAGAAAAAAATAGCAAGGATGTCTGCAAAGTGAGAATGTTAATAGGTTGGGGAAGACTCAGAAAAAATGTTTTTGATAAGTAAAAGGATAATTTATATCCCTGATACAACAACATAGTGCAAAATACGATGATACATGATACAGAGATGATGAATACAGAGATGATGAATCTATCTGCATCATCATATTGTATTTCATTAACTTTGAATGCATATTGTATGTTCATGCAAAATATTGGTATAAATTGGGTTGGGGTTTTACATTTTCTTCCCAACTCTATACTAGACAACTGCTTTAGGCAGAAATATAGCCATCAATGCTTAGATAAATTCCGAAAATGTAAAATGTAGCCTTATTTTAGCTATGTTTCCCACCTTTCTCATGGACAGATTCTGAATGCTATCCACAAGTTGGCAATTGCATGGATTATTGCTATCGGTGGATATGAATATGTGAATGTTTGATTGGTTTTGTCACCTTTGATTATGCCCATTTGGTGTTTAGAAGATTTCAATAGGACAAGCAGCATATCCATGTTGAGTTCCTGCTGAACTACATTTCGATTTTGTTCACATCCATAACACACAGCTAATAGTGTCCCAACTAAAACTGGAGTTAATTGTGGATCACTGAAGAAAGCAAATGGTAGGTCACATATCCAATATGCTGATATCAGTTTTACTTTTCTTAATGATGAGGTCCTATGCTTTAGTGAAAATGAGCATAGACCCATTTGAGATTTCAACAAATGAATATGATACACCACTAGATGCATCTCTTGCTCTAAAAAATTGCTCAATTGTATACAAAAATCCCTCAACAGAGAGGGTAGAAGAGACCACAGCTGCACTCCCTAGATGAACATGTGATGGGAAACCATGCAACGAGGAGCTCAGAAAAATTTTGTTTAGGTTCCATGCAACAGCAAGCAGATTGGAAGTAGCCACATATTGGTCGCCAGCTAGCTGAATTAAGGAGCTCTGTATATGTTGGAGTACAATGCATCTTCAATGCGTGTGCTCCTGCATCAAAGAAGAAGATACGTAGAACTCTCACGACAGCTTCTCCAACTCAAATAAGAGAATGATTTACCATCACCACTGCTGAGATCTTAAATTGGATGAGCTATTTGGCACCCACAATACCTGCCCTCACAACACAAGGAGAAGCCATTTATTTTCTACTTAGTAATCCCTCAAAATTCCGCCGCTCCGGTGCTTTTCAGTGTTTGCATAGATAGGTACAAATATCTGTTCATTAGGTAAGATTACTTTCGTCTACATTAACACATAATCCTTTTGATCATGTAGTTGTTAAATGTTTCAGGATATGGCTTTGATAAAATGCTTAAAATTAACCAATTTGTGATGGTTACTTCTACCTGACTATAAACTTAATTCCTTTCTTACCTCATAAGACTGTTTAATCAGTGCATCAGCAGAGTTGATGTCCTTTTATTATGCAAAACTGAGTCCTCTGGCTGAGCAGAAGGCCTAGATTTATCTGTTGAGAATGTTTTCTCCTGCCTAATGTGTAAGGAGTTTTTGTTCATGCTTTCCTGCAAGAATTTTTGGTCTTTGCTTCACCTATGGGGATTGATCCTAGGCAACCTCTGCCCTTGACGATAGCTTTATTGTATATCAACAATGATTGTAACTTTTGTCTTGCAATCTCTTCATGATATCGGACTGACTATAGTCACCATAATTTTTGGCTTTTTGTTATCCTCTAAAATATAAATGCACATACTATACTGCAGCCTAAGGCTTGACATGTTTATGGGAAACACCTTTCTAACGGATAACATCAATGAACATGATCATTTTTCATAATCATTTATTGCAGGTTTGGGACCATCTATAAAAGGATTACATCTAGTCTCATGTTTGTTACTGACTTTAAAAATTCTCAACTGTATCAGCAGATTCTTCAGTTGCACTGTTCTGTTGAATATTTTTCCAGCCTACCATTATAACCAAAAAATCATAGACAGCTTGATGAAATAATTGATGAGCTGGTTGTTAAACTACTTTTTGGCTTGATTGATTAGATTGGTATGAATATTGTGTGCTGTTAGCCAAGGCCAGCAAACCAATTGTGTACTGTTAAGTTCCACTCGAGGACAACTAACATTGCTGAGGGTAGAAAAAATATTCTCTGCCATTTTGATTTTTTCAAATGCATTTGAATAATGAAAAGCCATGAGAAGAACTTCCAAATGAAATAGGGATGGAATACTTACACAAAATTCTTGGATATTTAAGCACCCTGAATATGTAGCTTTCACTTTCTCAACAATAAAACCAGCGTAGCCTTTGCAGATTTTGAGTCTTAAGGATTCATCTCCCAAACTGGACCCTCTGGAAAAGAACAAGAGCATCATCAGTATAAGAAAACCTCCCATCCTCTACCTTCAGAACTTGATTTACTAGGTGTTCTTTAAGTTCGATGGATAAGGCACGGCTCATAACAAGTTCATGTAACAGGTTAAAGCATGCTCTGTGAAAATGTTCAAGGAAGTGTTTTTAATAGGACATATCTGAAACACCAGCCCCCTCCATTCTTTCATCAACTGAAAGTTGTGGCTGTAGCATTCGTAAAAGAGCACTGACATGTTCTTCATTAAGTTGGTGACAGGCTTCTTTGTAAATAGAAGAATGCCAATCTGGAGAAAATATGCACTCTTTAATAAAACTAAGCACTTCAATAGCTCCTTGTAAAGGAATATTACTGGAGTCATGGCATGGTATTTGTTTCATGGTTCATCCATCATAGTATGTTATTTCCGTGTGCGATCGAGATTGAGTGGTTGAAGTGTTTCACATAAATTTATCCCTTTATGTATGCAAAACGCTTATCACTAAGCAGTTAGCCGGGCCCCTGGATAAGCAACACCAAGCTAATTTATGGAGCTCACATCTGTTCAATTATTGTTTTCCCGGTCCACTACCTTACTTGGAGTAGTAAATAAGTAAGTTCACTTGGAACTGAATTCACAAAACCGCCTCCTTCACTAGGTTGCACAAGCACTGTTCCTAGCACAATTCCATATGCATCTATGCTTACATGAAATTACAACTGCCAATCATGGAACACAAGGATCAGGGGATTTACCCTGCATTTTACAGGGGTACTGGTTTACTGAGACACATATTACAACCGTAGTGATACTAGGGAACATAGGCGGCTTTTGGAACACAAATTGAGAATTTGGCACAGCAGTAAACTTTCATAGGTGAAACATATATAGACAGAACAATTGCAGCATTTAATCTATGAAGACCAGGGGAAGAATCGATCGATTCATGCGTCATTATCTTTCATAATTTGTAGCCCCCATTTAGGTGCGAAGAATGCATTTTCTATAAAGGAATATGCACATTTATATCTCGTAGCTCCCTTATCAAGTGCGAATGCATCATTAAGAGCAAACACATTTTCTCTTGGATCTTTCCACCATATAGAGGGAAAAGCACATTCAGACAGAAAGCATAGTTCGTTCTATCCATATCTTCGAAGAGACTGATCATATATTCTCAAGCATTCGTGCAATGCTATAGACCTCATATCCATCTCTGAACTGGCATTTGTCAGCCAACCTTTAAAAACACCCTTGTCTAGAAGATAGAGAATTCTCTTTATGGTGATTTCACATTGATGCTCCATTGGCTTATTGTAATCTGGAAGAACATATAATTTCCCACCAATGGGCTAGCTGCATTCTTTGTGGCTTTAACTACACCTGCTAGTTCAGGCTGTAACAGGGTGCATTTTCACTTATGCAAATTGGTTGTTTAACAGTAAATAGGTGTTGGGTTAAACTTCATTTGTTATTCACCCACAACAAATCCAAAAAATGAAATTTGTCATGAGCTGCCAAAGAGCTAGCTTCACTTTGCAAGAGTTGATTATATGAATTCACAGAGTCTGATGTATAGGGAGAATGAGTGAATTTTTATTTCCAATATACTTATTATCATTTTTGTTCGGTTATAGGCTTTTGACACTATACTGATCCACTACTTTTGTCTGCCAATATAATTTTATAATTCTGCAAAAGGAAAGCATCATGATATTAGCTATATGAAATTTATAGTGCAGTATACATAATATTTCCTTTAATATTTTATGTCATATAACATTGTTCAATAAATTTATTAATGCTAATGGTTCAGGCCACGAAAGAGCAGCCTTTTATACCATGGTGACGAAGAGGAAGGCGTTGAGGAGGAGACAGATGAGGTGGTTCCTGATGGTGTAGAAGAGGTAGAGATTGCCCGTGTTAAACTTGAGCAAGCAGAAAGAGAATGTAAGCTGGTTCTTGCTGACGCCAGGACAATTGCAGTACATGGGGATTTCCTTAGCTTATCAGAAACGGATTTGTCTCCAGAAAAGGATGGTGCTCTTTGGATGATTTCCAGTGGAAAACCTACACTGGTGGGAACCTTTGTGTTCTGTTATTGTTGATAATATTTTACCTTTTTAGATCACTTTAATTTCCTTGTTTTTCCTTTCACAATATGATAGGGCTATTTAAAAATGGGTATATAAGATATGAAGTATAATGCTACTGATTTTGTAAGTTTCTATTGTAAATATCTAACTTTGGCAACTTTTCTTCATAGAATGGGCATACTAACAACTTAGTTTTCTTCTTTTAAGCATTCGGACATAGCCAAATAGAATATATATTAATGTAGTGTGCAAGTTGTAATTGATTCATGTGGTATACATGTTCTATTCTAGTTATAGCCGTTTTAGGTGCAGCTGCAGATGGGACTTTATAAAGGTGCATACTGTTTTAGACTATATTGTCCTAGTGCTGTTCAATTCTTTTGAATATTTATAAGTCATCCACATGCTTCTGTAGGTTGAGCTCGTGGGTGACAGGTCGTGGAATTGACTCTCTTCCATTGTTTCCTTTCTCAATACCATTTCACTTTGAAATATATTTATTGTTTTAATCCTTCGATGTTTGTTTTGGTATGACACTTGGCTCCTAATGGAATTTTGATGATATGCACATTTTTATTTCAAAATGTAAGATAGTCACAAGAAAGCAATTTGTTTTACCTCTTTTAATCTGAAGCCAGAGAGTATCTTTAGTGAAACCATAAGAAATATATAGTTATGTTCTAGTTCACTACCTTGTAAACAATGCCAAATTGATATGCTACAAATATTATGAAATTTTAATGTTGAAAATTTGCACCTAGGTATTGACTGCCTCGTCCTCTATTTATTTAGAACTATTTTGTTTGCAAGCCTGGTCAAAAGTTCAAAGGATTATCTGCAAGTAACTGTATCTTTTGCTCTGCATATTACATCTAGTCCCATTTGACCTACTTTTGTGGTCATTCATTGGACATTAATAAAATTATCTCATCTTATCTGTCTGCAGTTTCTATATCTCTCTTCAGTACTTTTGTGTGTTTCCCCTTACAGGGATTAATGAGAGCATATTCCAGAACAATGCAGGGACAGGCATGGGAAGGGGAAGAAAATGGTTTGAGAAATGACTAATAAGGAAGGGAAATATATTGCAATGGAACAAGTGCATTGAAATGAATTAGAGGGAGAGGTGAGATACCTGGGTGAAAAATGAAAAATAGGGAAGAGAAATATATTGCCATGGAATGGCAGCATTGAAATAAGTTGGAGGGAAATTAAAGGGTATAGGATAGGAGATAAATGTGGTGGGATTGGAACAAGGTGGGTGGGGATTGTGATATAATATGAAACATAAGGGATGGTATCTGGAATGGAAAAGGATGAGAGAAAAAGTAAAACAGGATGGAAGATAAGATGGGCAATAAGAGGGAAAAAAAGAGACGGAGGGAATGAGAAAACTACTTGGGCTCCAAATTTAAGAAAAATAAGATGGAATATGAAGCTTGATAGTATAGTTTCTTATTTTATTTTTCTATTTCTTTATTTCCTTTAATCTCCCAGGTAGAAAAGGGACAGTGATTGTGCTGAAAAGGAAGAAAGAGAAAATAATAGGAAAAGAATAGGCAGGTGGGGTATTAAGAAATAGTTTTTATATTTATAACAATTTCTGTACTGTTCTATTTCATATCATATATGAGAATTAATGTGAACCTATATCTTTTTACAAAATTTCATAACCCATGTTTTAATTTTCGAGGAATTTAACATAAGCTAGACTAAAATGTAGATAATGACTTCAAAATAGAATGCAATGGTTGTTCCACTATAGTTGAAACATAGAGAGTTGTCCTTTCTAAGAAAGAATCCAATTCATGCTATGCCCAGGTTCAAAAGCTGAAGAAAGAGTTGGGAAATAAACATAAAGCTAGAAAGGCCGCTTCTGCATCATTAAGTTTAGCTTTGCAGAGGGCTGCACATCAACGGCTGATGGAGAAGGAGAAGAACAAAAGCCCTTCATTTGCTATGCGTATTTCTTGGGTCATTGATAAAGTTGTGTGGACCATGTTTTCTGATGGAAAGGCTTTCGTAGAGGCGGAAATAAGTAATATGGTAAGTATATCTCTTCGAGAGACTTTAGTAGAAAAAATATATTAAGTATCCTATTTGCATTTTTATAGATTTTTCAGTTTGACATTTCTTTGTTTCTCAATGAAAGTTGTGATTTTTTGCCTGTCTTTTCTTTCTCATTTATTCAAATAGGATCTTCAAATGAAGGCCAATGTACATAGTGGCAGGTTTCAGATGTGGATTCCATTTGAACTGAATTTCACAATTAAGCACAAATTTACCAAACTGTTGAACCAATGTAAGAATTTCTAGCTACATAATGATTATTTTCAACTGCTTTTGATGATGACCAGAGGACACTATAATTGGTTGGACACTAGTATTTAAATTGTCACTAAAGATTAGATATGATTGCCACTGCATATAAGTTGTCCTTTTAGAAAATACTTCATATTAAATGTGTCCTGTCGGTTCTCAACCTCTCTGGTGTTTGGCAAAAACTGTATGGTAATGTACCAATTAACATAAGATCACATAGGGCTGTATTGTCTGGCAAAAACTGTATAGTAACGTACCAATTAACATAAGATTTCCGAGGGCTGTATTGTCTGGCAACTATGTAAGTTTTTGTGGAATAGATGGACATACAAACAGTGGTTTAGTTCCCTATTAATATTTGGAAAATTTGGCACCGGTGAAACATCTTCAACTGGAGAACATAATTTGGAGCTGGATTCCAAAGAAGATTTTCAGAGTCGAATTTGCAGGTATTTTTAAAAAAAAAAATTCACATCCGTCACTTAAGCGACGGTTCTATCTGTTGCTTATTCGATGTCTAATCTCTCTTTCCGTCGGTTAAGCGATGGTTCTAGCTGTCGCTTATTCGACACCTAATCTCTATTTCTGTTGGTTAAGCAACAGTTCTTTATGTCGGTTAATCGACGCTCAATCTCTATTTCCGTCGCTTAAACGACGAAATAAAGGCTATTTTCTCAAAAAAAATTCCCTATCGTCGAAGATAGTCTGTTGCTTAACCGACGATTTACATTTAACCGATGGTTACTTAGGTGTCACTTAACCGATGGTTACTTAGGTGTCGGATAACCAACGACAAGTTTCTGACGCTTAAAAAAAAATCAAAGTGTCGTACATGCGACAGGGAAGTGTCGAAAATCCGACATGACGGCCGTCGGATTTTTGGTCGAAATGTAGTAGTGAGAATATAATGATTAAAAGCTCTGATGGTAAGAAATTTTAAGTTTCAATCGCTGATGTTGCAGAATCTTAGTTCACTGTAGAGCTGCAACGGCTGAAGAAAGACAGACTACGGGTTCCGCAAGTAGATGGAAACTTCAGCGTCGAAAATCGGAATCACTAGCCGTCGGCAATATAGTTCAAGAGTGAGCCACAACGGCGGAAGAAAAATAGACTAAGGCTTCCGATAAATGAAAAAATATTCTGATAGCATGACAATAGAATATCATTGGTGATCAGAAGACATACAAACTACATATCGACGAGTTAGTCCACGAAAGAGCCGAAACGACGGAAAACTTATAGACTACGACTTTCGATCAACCAATAGAAAATCATTTCGATAAGCGCGACAATGGGAAATCACTGGTGATCGAGAGAGATAATAACTACAGATCGGTGAGTTTAATACTAAACTCCTTGACAGTGTCGGCGGCACAGATAACTAAAGCTCTGATTCCTTCGTCAAAAGACTTTCGATAGAAATAAAATTTGGTCATTTCAGCCTCTGATCACTAACAAGCTAGTGAGGGAAAGCACTGATGAGGAAACTGTCATGATGCTAGGGATCAAAGACACTAAAACTGTGGCAACATTCAGACTTGGGAGGCCGATGTGATGGAAGAAAAATCCTTCGATCGGCGACTACAGTAGCAAAGTAAAAAAAATTCGGGTGGATTGAACAAGACTAGACACTTGAGTTAAATGCTGATACACTGGATGTTGGCGGCAATTTCACAGTGAACCAGAAGTGGTGATTATCAGCGACCACTTTAGTCATTAAAATATCGCTCAGTGAACTATATCTTCATAGTATATAAACAAATAGTTAGCAAGGGTTTGAAGCCCTAATTTGGAAAAAATTATTTTTGTGTAAACAGATCGGATTTTTAGGATATGTGATTTTTGTAGAAGGATATAAATCCCATGATTAAATTATTAATAAGGGTTCAAATCCGAGGATTTGTAAACTTGTTCCATTATCAAGCATCTCATCTGGTTTATTCTAAATATAAGCTCTTTTGTTGTGATTTGTTCAGCCATCTCTTTCTTTACTATGTTTATTGTCTAAATGTACATTCAGGTCATTTTCAGATTTATTAAAAATCCAATAGATGTCATCCTATTGGTTATTTAGTGATATTTGATTTATAAATACCATCCTTAGTAGGATTTAGCCATTTATATGCATGTGTTATGTGTGTAAGTCTGCCAGCCTAGCGATTTCTCCATCCCTGCACCTTTTTGTCAAAATACTGAACAAGTTGTAACTAAAAGCCTTGCAAACGAGTGAGCCCCATGCATGTCTTGAGAGTGAGAGGTTATATAGGTTATCCGGCTTGATCCAAATCATAAAACCCTAAAAAAACATTTTAAGTTACCAGGAATCCTCGAGATACAACCTAGAGGAGTTTCCTGGAGTGATAACACATTGAGATAACCAAAAGTGTTTTCATATAGACATTGGATCTTCCCATCGAGTGGGGATGTCGCCTATTGCTAGGTGAGTAGGCACCAGAGACATGATGGTGTACCACTCCGAAGATGAAGAGGAGCTTGGAGATCTGGAGGAAATCCTACAACATTTGACTGTGGGTATTCCTGATGTAGCCACAGATAGGGTACTTAGGCATTATCAGCGCCACACTGTAGGTGTTTCTAAACAGTTTTCCAGGCTACTTCGTAGAGTGGCCCAAGCCATCACATGCTATGATGCACAATAGGAGGATTAGTCTATTTTGATATTATTTTTGTATATGTATTACTGAAAGCTTCAGAGCTTCAGATTTTGCTTTATGTATTTGTAAATTCTGAACTTTTAATGGTCTTGAACTTTGAGGGCACTGAAAGCTAGGGATTCTTTAGCCTATTTTTGTATCTCGTTGTTACACTTTATATATATATGATAGACTTTTGTATTTACAGTTGTGTGTGTGACAAATGTGATGTGTGAGATTTTCAACTACTTATGAATTTACATGTTTTGATTTATGTTTCAAATGGACTTTTATGTATGAGAAATATTCCAATCCAAAACATAATTAGCTAAGGAATCTACAATTGCATTTAAATGTCTTGGAATGTGTTGATAAGTGACTTGCTCAAAAGACCTCTCTGACAACTGGCTCTTCAGAAAGTACGAAGAAGTAGGGGATTACGGATGGTGTAGACTTGATTAAGTTGTTGGACAACCAGTTTAGAGTCCAAGTAAACCCTAATTTCCCTTACATCATTAGCTAGGACTTCTGTCAACAATCTGCCCATGGCTTGATATTCTGCCAAATTGTTGGTGGAGGGACCTAAAAGAATACCCCCTGAACTCACCAATTCACTTGTAGGAGAGTACATTACCCAAGCTGTAGATGCAAGGTTAAGTGTATACCGATGAGGACCATCAGCAAAACCAATGAAGGAAGCCATCTGTCCATGAGACAAAATATGTGCATAATTAGGGTTTTATAAAAAACATACTTTAGATCACACATCTAGATTGTCAACCCAGGGAAGTCTCTTATTTCAAGGATAATACGCACTATATATGCTTTAAACACTAACTAGAAGATGCTGTAAGTAAATGATCCTACTTTCCTATTCAACCACACTCATCCCATAATCCACTTAATCTAATCTACTTTCTCAAGAATGCAATCACAAGTACCTCCTACTATTCTTAATTTAGTATTAAAATATTTAGGAAATAACATCTAGATTACTTTTGCAGAAATTAAAATCCCTGATTACCAAACCATCTAAAGATCCATCCAACTATACTGATTTAGTTATTCTAGAAATCCAAAGTACATTAATTGAATTCAGCTACTCTAGAAATTTGAAGTACAAGAATTGAATTCAGCCATTCTAGACATTAAAAGTACATGAATGAAATTCTGCAATTATAAATGCAAAGGAACAACTACAAAGATATAAAGAAAATAGTAATTGAAAGAACTAGGGATGAACAGGGCTATCACAACTATCACACAGTTGCATAAAAGACAGTTAACCTATACAGTCAACTAACACACCACACCACTGCAGTTTTATAGGAGATGCAATTACTGATTATTCAAATGACAACTGTAAATCAATAACTATTGCATCTTACTATAAATAAAGGAAATTACCACAAAATCACACAACAAAATAAATACAATACCCAATTGACTTAGCAATCCCTGTGGAAAGGCCGGCCCAGCCTTCACACAGAGATGTTGGAAGTAACACATGTTAAAACACTGATATCTGAAGAATCAAACTCCTTGTATTAAAAAAATGGCAGATGAACATGCAACCTTAATCACAGCTGATACAATGATTTGGTTGAAAGTTCAACCCTTGGCTCATAATGGTTTCCCATATTTATGCAATTACAATCATAACCTCTTCCAACTATTATCAGGCAGCCATGAAGATCTCTGATCTTCAGGCTTCCCTAATTACAATAAGCTATTACAGTCATGGAAAGATGAGAGAAAAATATATAGGGAAGTTGTTATTCAAGCCAGAAATAATGATCTTGATTGATAGAGAAGATATTTCGCGGATTATAGCTACTTTTGAGCAGCAGCACACTGTTGCCTCCAAATTTGTCACAATTTGCTGCAGCTACCCTTGTACAGCTCACATGGAATAATACATTGGGACCGCATTCTTTGGGCAATGATGGAATGGATGGAGATCAACTTTAGCAATGAATGTCCATCCCTCCTTTGGCATGTTTGGCCCACTACACCTATATTCTCTATATCTTGAAATATATTTATAAAACCATCATATGTTAGCATAATTTAAGATGTAGAGCCCTGATTACCACAATCCTAAGCATTAATAAAATAAGACAATGATTAACCATACTTGTATGACTTGAGGGGCCAAGTGAGGGAAAAACATTTGTTTAGCATGCATAATAGAGTAGGATGAGGCAAAAAGAGGTGGATAAGGGTGGTCAAAAAGGGGCTATTTCTGGGTCCAACATCTTCCCTCAATTGTCTTGTTGCATGTCCTCGTGCAACAACCTCCATTATTCTGAATCTAAATCTGGCATTATGCTTCGTTCATGGAGAGCAGAAAAGTTGTATGGGAATTTAGATGTTCCTTATTTTTCTACAAATCCCTTATTGACAACCCAATATCTCCAACACTTCTACTCTTCAGCCCTGGTTAATGAGAAATATTCCCTGTACAGTTTTGCTAGCCACCAGATAAGAGGAAATTTAAATTTTAGTCCCAGCCAATTTACCCCACATTCCCTCATGCATCCAACATAACCCTCAATCCTGGAAAGTGCTTGTTCAAAATTCCTATAACAGTAGGGGTCCCTATTTCTAAGGGTTGGAGAGGCAACTTTCCATCTATTATGACTACCTTCCAAAGCCGTTCGTTGATGCATGGAAATCTGGCCGGTACAAGTAGAAATAACTCTTTCCTGAAGTTCCATTATATTCGGAGTTTGGATGGGACATGAGAGTAGACTCTGATGTCGAGTAAGGAGAATACAATGATTCTGAGGTTTGCTTCAGATCCAAAGATTAGAGTGGGCCTCATTGTGAGAGAAAGTTTGGAAAGACCTTTCCCACTAAACATGATTGCTCACAAAGGAGGCAAAAGCCCTCAGTTGAACATCACCTAAGAAAGGAATAGGATTCGAATGGTGGTTCAAAGGACAAGCTATCTCATGCAAATAAATCTCAGACAGCAAATCCTGGTCCTCAAAATCACTTTCTAGAAATGTTTCCAGGAATTTCATCGAGGTTTCTATTTCATATGATCTCCCTTCTTTCATAGCCCTCAGTTTGAACCAAATAAACTGCTTGAATAAAAACACAGGGTCAGAGGAGGATTGTACTCTGGTACCCAATAATTCCTGAGAAAGAGCATACAGCTAGTATTTTTCCACCTGCATGGACTTGAAATTTTTCATCTCCCTTAGCTCCTTCTGTAGTTCTTCCCCATGGATTCTCTGGGTCACGAGTTGTTCTTCCCATTTTTCCTTCAATTCCCTGATGGTATTTCTATGTTTAGTGAGGGAAACCATCCCTTCTTTATATCTATTCAACTGACTCCTCCACTTCCTCACTTCTATTCTTAGGATCGAGAGTTCTTCTGTACACTTCAAGATTTCTTCTTCTTTAGGATTTTCTTCCTTATCAGAATCCAAATTGAGGAAGTTGAGTCCATACCTTATCACTTGAATGCCACATTGAACATCCTGCACTTCTGAGATCACTTCAGGGGGTGCTGGTTATTGTGTAACAGCATCCCTTCCTAGAATTTCTTCTCCAGCATTTTCAACCATAGGTAGTCCTGAAACAACTTCTGGAGATGTTGTTCTTGTGTAATAACATCCTATTTTTGGAGTTTTCCTATAGCAACTTTAGTAGCTGATTGTGAGGATGTTTGTTCTTGTGGGACAACTTCCTCCTAAATTTTAATCTCCTTATATACTTGATTATCAGCTGTAACTTCAACAAGGCGATGTAAGGCTGCTGGTTCTTGTGTAACAGAGCCCTGTCCTTCTCTTTCTTCATGTTGCTGGGATTGTAGAGTTTCTTTCATGTATTTTTCAATATGGAGTTGTTCCTCAAGGATTTCAGTGTCCCCCAAGGATTGTGATTGCATTTGTTCATCCTCTCCAAAATCCAAATCAAGAATGATATCCATTCTAGGGTTGACTTCTTGTTGCATCCTGAGAGTCTCCACAGAAATTTCCATGGATGTTGGTTCTTACGTAGAAACATCCTGGTTTAATTCCTCATCTTCCTATTGTTGGGATTCCATTTCTATTATCTCTATGTCATGAGACTGTTCAGGAGTCATAATGTAAATTTCTTCATTAAATTCTAGAATGTTTTCAACCCCTGGTTCTTCTTCCCCCATTTGGGTGGCAACTTGAACAAGAATATTCAAGGATGTTGGTTCTTGTGTATCAATGTCTTGTTTGACCTCATCATCATTATGTTGCTGGGGTTCCATACCTATTGGTTTTGTGCCCTGAGAAGGTTTAGGGGTCATAGTGTAAACTTCTTCAACAAAATCAGGAATAACCTCATCATGGAGTTTCTCTTGGGGAGCCTCACCATCCTTCCAATCAGGTTGTCCCTGTTCTTCCACAATTGTAGGTACGAGATGTTGTGTCACAAAGGTACAAACTATGACCTTGTAACCTGATTGGTTAAATATTTCTCCACACATAGGATAAACCACTCTTTCTTCCTCATCACCAACCTTAGTAGGAGTTGATCCTTCTAATTGGTCTGGAGCTTCAACCAATGTGTCCAGCTTCTTTTCACTCTATTTCCTGCATGCTTCCTTCCAATTTTCTAGTTTCATCAGGAGTGATTGTACTTCCTCCATTAATATCCTATTTCCATACAGAATTCCTTCGACTTGAGGTTCTTCTGTAGCCGGTTCCTGTGGGGTATCATTTTCTTTGGGTCTCAGAATGGGGAACTCAATTTGTGCTTCTAGGGTTGCCCATATTTCCCGTGATACTTCTGCTACTGTAACTGACCTAGTTCATTTTTGTCTTATTGGTGGTGATGCCCATATTTCATCTTTTGATATCCTCCTTTTTCTCCGTGGTGCTGGAATTTCCAGATTTGCGGCTGATGTGGAAGGGATATCCTCTGTTTCAACATTTTCTTATTCTTCCTCAATCAGGGTTCCTCCCCATTTAGGGGAAGATTCAATACACCTCCATGTTTTCTTCTATTATCATAGCTCTAGCATCTTCAGTTTTAACTGTCACAGCATCTAATGCTACTCCAGTTTCAGCCTCTGCTGTCAGAGCTTCCATATTATTTAATCTTTCTACAGGCTTTTCTTGTGTATTCTCCTCTAATTGTTCTTCTTGGTCTCTTGACTGATCCTTCGATCTAGTCTCATCCCCCCCCCCCCCAAACTAAATTGGAGGGACTCCAAACCTCCTGTTGCTCTAAATTGGTATGATGTTCTTGGTTTTGAACAGGCCCCATGAGTACAGGTACTTCTATTTCCTTTTCTATTGGAACACCGAGCAAAAGAGCGGGTTCTAGAATTTGACCTGTAAATTGCTCCCAGGTTTGGTTTTGTTGAGAAAGGGCCAATAAAATTATTAATTTAATTAGGCCATGGTGGGTAAGGGAGGAGTTTGGATGCTTGGATTTTTTGACAAACGCCACCATATGGTGTAAATCATTGAATAAATAAAATGGAATGTTTAACAAGGCCCTATGACAGAGATGAGATAATAAAGGAAATTCAGAGTAATAAACCATTTGATACCTACCTTCGCATGTGATATACTACTTGAGGAAAATTGCTACTTGATCCCATGGCCGAGGCAGTGACTGTAATGCTATCTCCCTCTGTGACTATTGAATGTGCTACCCTTCTCTTAGAAAATCCCATACTATTGCAGGATTGGGGGTTCTTCATCCAAACCAGGCTCGGCCCACCTAAGGAAGGCTAGTGACCTCAACCACTATTGCTTCAGAGACTTCGATACATAACCCCCAAAATTCTGAGTGGGTTTCTATAAGATTCAAGGTGAATTGTAGAGTTGTCTCATAATGAAACCCATTCAGGTGTTGGAAGAATTTAGTCCAGCCCGCAGCTTGAAAAATAGTGAAAAACTCGGTATTTCTTCTGAGTTGTTGCATGTTTGGAGGTTCATGCCGAGCTGGGGTACCCATGTTTGTTTGCCTTCAGAAGTGTGTTACAATCTGATAGATTACAAATCCTGACAATGGAGGTTAAAGCATAGAGTATGCATGAACAACTGAGACTGGAGTTGGGTAAATTCAAAAAGTTTCAAAGCATAGGAATGTTTGGAATTTATCCCAAATTAGGAAAGGTGGCGGTTATCAAGTAACATAAATAGTCATTAAGTCATACGAGTAGATGGTTAACGATATGGAGGTGTAATAATGGGCACAGAAAGGAAGGTATGATTAATATTCTCAGATCCAGTTGATACTTAATCAACTAGATAATCAGAACCATACCTACGAAAATATGCGATGGATGGTGACTCTTGGAAAATAGTAGACGTGTGAAGTGCAACCATTTAAGTGTAATTATTATTGCAGGCATGCTATAATGACCTTTTATACCGGCGAACCAAAACCATCATTTCAAATTGGTCGAAAACATTATGAATGCTAGAATATAAATCGGAATCGACAACGTTAGGAATCGCTGCCAGATATGGAAGAGTCGCTAACCACAGTTGCAAAGAATTCTGCCAATAATGGAGGAGTCACAGTTGCAGACCATAGAGAAATCAAGAAGTTTTAGCAGAGTCGTGGCCTTGTATTATAGAAAAATCAGCCAATTGTGGCAGAGTCGCAGCTTCTAGAAAAGGTGAAAATGGAAAAAAGTGAAACGGTGTCGCAGCTGCCAAAAAAGCTGAAAATGGACAAAAGTGAAATGGTGTCGTAGCTACCAGAAAAGGTGAAAATGGACAAAAGTGAAATGGTGTCGCAACTATTGGAATTGAAAAAAGGTTTTAAATTGACAGAAGTTGAAGGTGTTGCAGCTGCACAGAACGGAGTAAAGGGTGGGAGTTTACGGTGTTGCAGCTACGCGGGACGGGGTAAAGACAGAAATTTACGGTGTTGCAGCTTCGCAAAAGGGCGTAAAGGTAGAAGTTTTACGGTGTTGCAGTTGCACGAAATGGGGTAAAGGAAGAAATTTACAGTGTTGCAGCTACATGAAAGGGGGTAAAGGTGGAATTTTTATGGTGTTGCAGCTGTGCAAAAGGGGAAAAAAGGAACGTGTTGTGGCTGCAACATATTTGTTCAAGGAATTTTTCTTCTAGTGCAGGAAGCTACAGAAGGATGACCTTGGTCAATCAGCTTGATGATGACCACCACTCCTTAGGCACTTCCCCACACATTTTATTTAAAAAAAAAAATGGATCGAGTGCAAAAGAAAAAGATAACAATAACAGTAAAAATATCAATTTATTTATGTACACAAAATTTATGTAAGATCTACAACGATTAACTAAGGATTGATAGGGGCAGAGAAATATTCCTTCCCTTGTTATAACTGGTAGTCTAGATCAGCTGCAATCTGTGAAGTGAATGCATCCTTTGAAATGGGCTTGTGTTACAGTCGCAGCCTATGACCATTAGCAAATAATGGTGCACGATTGTCATCAATGGTTACCAGGAAGACTGTACCATTATCGAATACTCTGTCTACCAGGTATGGTCCCAACCATCTTGTCCGTAATTTACCCTTGAATTCCCTTTTGAATCTTGAATTGTATAATAATGCCCATTCTCCCTTGTAGAAGACTTTCTTTTTGATGAATCGGTCATGCCAATTGGATCTCTTTTGCTAGATTAATACTGTCTAATCCACAGCAGATAAACGGTTCTTGTCAAGTTCATTCAATTGATTCAATATTCTCTTCTGAGCTTCGGTTACATATAAGTTCACCTGCATAGTTGTCTTCAATGTCTTAATTTCAAATTCAATAGGGAAGACAACACTTTTCCCATGCACCAAGTCATAAGGAGAGAAACCTGTAATGTTGCGCCAAGTAGTACGATATGCCCACAATGCTTTCGAAAGTCTATTATCCCAATATCTACGATGGATATTGACTGTCTTGGTAAGTATGGATTCAATAAATTTGTTAGTGCTTTCCACCTGGCTATTGGCTTGGGGATGGTATGGTGAAGCTATCCGGTGCTGAATATGGTACTTTCGTAGCAGAGCTTCGAATTGATTCGACACAAACTGAGGTCCTCCATTGGTAACCACTTCCTTGGGTACCCCGAAATGAGTAAATATTTCACCATACAGGAAATTGATCATAGCCTAGTCATTGGCTTTCACCAGAGCCACAACTTCTACCCATTTCATCATGTAATCGGGACAGACCAAGATGTAGGCTTTCTAATTGGAATGAGGGCCGATAGGACCAACAAAATCTAAGGACCATATATCAAAGGGTTCAACTACAAGTTGTGGTCAAAGAGGCATTTGATCTAATCTATTGGCTTGGCCCATCCTCTGGAAGCTATCAAAAGACTGGACATATCTTTTTGCATCCCTAAAAAGGGTCACCAATAGTAGCCCATTCTCAGCGCTTTGTTTCCTTTCCTCCTATCTGCAAAATGAACCCCATAAGGCTCATCATGGCAGACCTTCAAAATATGGAATATTTGTAGGAATATATTAAACCCACTCACAACTTAGGATAAATAATTAATCATTATTTGATTAATTATTCACCCACTAGCTTAATTAGTTGGCATCCACTTGCACCTTAAAGTCAATACATGCCATCTATATCCTAGGAATGATTTATTTCCAATTCTGGGTTGATCTTGACCACCTTTTGACCATCCAAAATTAGTATACAGGACTTTATAGCATATTCTGCTTTATTCTGCTTTTTCTGCTTTTCCTGCTTTTCTATGGATAAGATAAAAGCTAGTCAACTAGGAAACTGGGAGCTTTTCTTTCCAATCCATCCTCCTTTAGTTTTTATCCATTTTCTAGGATTATCATGTTATTTCCACCTCCTTGACAACTCATTGATGCTTTTTCCAACTCGTGAGGTCCTTGATAGATTTGGTAAGTGCTTTATCCACCTATGGGGGTTTTGCTATATTTTGGTAAGTCAGCCTTTTGAGCCTTATGAGTTGTTTCCATACAATTTGATTTTCCTATGAGGGATGTACTATTTATGTACACTATTATTCATCATTATTCAATGGAAGGATACACACCAATATTCATCTCTTCATTCATGTGATTCAGTCTCTTTTATTCTCTCTATTTTTCCTGTGTATGCTTGTGAGAATTCTTAGTAGCAAGATCTATTTCCTATGCTTTTTCTTAGCATCATTTCACATAGCATTGATCTATTATTTCTACATGGTATTATAGCAGCAAGGTTGATCAAGTTCTACAGAGTTGAGGAGCGCATCCAGTCTCCTATCCCTCTCTGAAGAAGATCTTGTCTAGCTTACAAGATTTTCTCCTAGTTTGTTTTGCAGGTTGCAGAGAGTATCTCTTAGAGCATATCAACAACTTCAATATGGATTCAAAATTTCCTCTACTATCTCCTTTCAAATATGCTGATTGGAAGCCAAAGATGAGTGCATACTTGAAGAGGCAATGTCTCTTTGATGTCTCCATTGGTGCATTGAGTGAACCTGAGTCTTATGAAGAGAAGATTGATTGGCTAAATAATTTTGATAGAGCTTATGGAATTATGTGTTTGGGAATGTCTCATAGATTCTGCTGAATTTCCATTTGAGCTTTGGAAAATTTTGGACAAAGCTTTTGGTTTGCAGGAAATTGAAGATGAAGCATGGAGCGAACCTAACATCTCCTCTTGTTCTTTTTCTCAAGATTTATTGGCCTCTACATTCTCTGATGAAGTTGATCATGATGAATAAGTTTTTCATACAGTCCATGTTTCTGCTTCCCTCTTTCATTCGAATGCTTCCTCCTTCAATGAAGAAGCAAATATTGAAGAGCCATCTTTTTCTGTGTCTCTTGAAGGTGATTTTTCTTCTTGTGATACTAATGATGAAAAAGAAGTAACATATGGAGCTGCTGATGATATTGATATTTATTATGATACTATAACCCATTCATTGTTCTCTCAATCTCATATCTTATATTCTGAGATCTATGTGCCAGATTCTTTACACCTCTTGCATACCTCTCTCATTGATGGTGCACAACCCAGTGACTTACAGGATGTTTTCTTAGCCACATCAAGCCTTATTTATGTCATACCACTTACCTTAATTGATATCATGTGCTTCATTCGTATCCTCATTTTTTCTTGGCATCAATACTCAGAGCCTTCTTGAATATTGTGAACATCTCATTCTTTCCTCCTTTCATATAGAGGATTCATTACCAGTGTATTCCCATGAGTCTATTGATATGCTTATATGTGATCCTTTGGATTTTGATTTAGAAGCATATTTTCAGGTTGATACACATATAATACCACCATCCATACCATCTACCATACCTCTAAAAAATACAAATACTATACAAATCCCAAGCTCACTAGTTGATTCCTCATTGGTCTCTTATGCAGTGATATTTATCTTACATGGTTTGAAGTCTTTCCTATATTTCATTGGTTGGTTATCCATGTCCTTAGTCATATTTTGACTGATATTAAACATGTTTGGATCTGTTCTAAACACTTATTGTTCAGATCTTAAGCCCATCCATCATTCATATTTTTACACCTATCAATTTTCCCCAGTTGTTCATAATTTTCCTAGTCTAGCCCTATATCCTCATGGAGCCACTGAAGACTTTGTCTTTGCTGTTCCATATGCTAATGTTTCTGATATATCAGAGTTTTATCAGCCTCATATCAGATCTATATAGGTGCTACAACAGATTGGAATATTGACATGTGATTCACATCACAATTTTGCAGCTATTCAGGGAATTGGGTGTGAAATAAATTGTCTTAAATTTTGTACTCTTTGGGAAGGAGTATGCACAGATCTCTTTTCCATTTTAGATTATATTTGTAGATCAGAGTTTGACAGCAGAAATAAGCATTCAGATAATGCTCCTACTTCATTAGATGATGAGATACGAGTCTCTCCTCTTCCTTCTTGCAGTTTCTACACTCCAGCACATGATCATGGAGTTCATGATTTATTCAGCAAGTCCTTCATCCAGAAGCAGTTAAGTCAGCTCATTAAAGTGAATATGAAGATATGTTGAAGACATATTTCAAATTTTGTGCCTTGTCCTATCTTGAGGGAGGATTTTCCCCATGTGGTTTTGCCTCTTTCCTCACTTTTCTAGACATAATAATTGTTAAAGGGTGACCATAGCCTTGTTGTTGGGCCCTACATGCATCCATATGCATCCATATTTTTTATTCATACCATCATAAAGTCAGACTTATAGGGGGGGTGTAGGAATATATTAAACCCACTCACAACTTAGGATAAATAATTAATCATTATTTGATTAATTATTCACCCACTAGCTTAATTAGTTGGCATCCACTTGCACCTTAAAGTCAATACATGCCATCTATATCCTAGGAATGATTTATTTCCAATTATGGGTTGATATTGACCACCTTTTGACCATCCAGAATTAGTATACAGGACTTTACAGCATATTCTGCTTTATTATGCTTTTTCTACTTTTCCTGCTTTTCTATGGATAAGATAAAAGCTAGTCAACTAGGAAACTGGGAGCTTTTGTTTCCAACCCATCCTCCTTTAGTTTTTCTCCATTTTCTAGGATTAGCATGTTATTTACATCTCCTTGAAAACTCACTCATGTTTTTTCCAACTCGTGAGGTCCTTGATAGATTTGGTAAGTGCCTTATCCACCTATGTGGGTTTTGCTATATTTTGGTAAGTCAACCTTTTGAGCTTTATGAGTTGTTTCCATACAATTCAATTTTCCTATGAGGGTTGTACTATTTATGTACACTATTATTCATCATTATTCAATAGAAGGATACACACCAATATTCATCTCTTCATTCATGTGATTCAGTCTCTTTTATTCTCTCTATTTTTCCTATGTGTATGCTTGTGAGAATTCTTAGTAGCAAGATCTATTTCCTGTGCTTATTCTTAGCATCATTGCACATAGCATTGATCTATTATTTCTATGATATTTCATTTTCTCTTACACATCTTCTGATCTCAAGATCAGGGCCTGTGTAGAAGAGATGACCGTCCATCCAACAATACCTGGCACTTTGTTGAATAATTTTCCTCTTTTCTCTTTTGGACAAATGTGTTGGAAGCTTTCCTGTAGCCAAGTAGTTAGTGACATCTAAATACCAAGGGGAGTGAGCTGAAACTGCAAATAAGTGTTCATCTGGAAAAGATTCCTCAACAGGAAAATTATCATCACTGTTAGTAAAATGAGATAGGAAATGAGCGACAACATTTTCTCTTCCAGGTCTGTCTATAATGGTAATATCAAATTCCTATAATAGTAATAGCCACCTAGTTACCGTGGCATTGGTAACAGGTTTGTTCATTAGATATTTGATGGCCAAGTGGTCAATGTGCACAAATGTAGGATATCCAGTGATATAATGTTGAAATTTGTTAATGGAGTAAACAATGGCTAAGAACTCCTTCTCGGTAACAGTATAATTAAGTTCAGTAGGGGCTAAGTTTTTACTAATATAATAAACTGCATAAGGTGCTTGACCATCTTGATATCCTAAAACTACTCCAATGGCAGTATCAAAAGAATCTAAAGAAATGTGAAAAGGCTGTTAACACCCAAAAAGTGTTCACTACCTCATCTACCCCACTACATGGCTCATTTGTCCTGTTTCCTACCATTTTTCCCTTGAAAACCTTGAAAATCCCACTAAAAAGCCTCCAAAAGGCCTAAAATGCCTCCAAAAGGCCATAAAACCATCAAAAAGCCTCCAAAAGGCCATAAAACCTCTTTTTTCCTCCAAAAATATCCAAAATTCCTCTAAAATAGCAAAAATCCCCTAAAAGGGAAGAAAAATAAAATAATGAGGAAAAGGAGGAAAAAACCCTATACAGCTGCCCTAAACCACATGGTTTCCAAAACCATGGGCCAGCACTCCACCACTAAAAAACTATAAATAGGTGATGGAGACCCCTCATTTGACATCCACAATCATAAGCACCCTTACTTTGCCAAAATAAGCTCTTGAAACCCTAGCTCACCCTTGAGCTACTTTCACCTTGAGAGCCCCTTTTGGCCCATTTCCACCATCGGAGAAAGAGAAGGAGCAAATTGGAGCTCGGAGCAACCCTCTTGGATCACCGCAACGGGCTTCACCAACCTCCACATTGGAGGTAATATTAATATCAAAACCATTATTTACATTTTTTTTTTCTGTTAGAATTTCTTTTTTTTTAGCTTTTTAATTTACACATATTGAACTGCTACTAAGGAGTCTCTTCTCCTTAGTAGGTTCTCATTCGCACAAGCTAGGGGTAAAACCCTAGCCACAGTTTTGGCGACTCCACTGCTTGTTTAGTTTTTTGTAGTAATTTCCCGTTTTTTCCTTTCGGCTATCCTTTTCGGCCGCCGTAAACCGCATCTTATCCCTCTGCAGTCGCGTCCTGACCGCGTCTTTTAGGCCTTTACCTGCGATCCGACCATGGCTAATCAGCCTGTTTGCTGCGATCGGACTGCGCCTGTCGGGCCATTTTCCCGCGTCCCAATCATGACTTTCAGCCCCTTAGCTGCGCCCCGACCGCGTATGTCTACCATTTTCCCGCGTTTCGACTGTGCTTTTTTCCCTATTTGCTACAGTTTGACTGCCTTTGTCGGCCAGGAAGCCGTGACCTGCCCGCGCCTGTTTCCCTCAAACCTGCGGTCCGACCGCCTGATTTCGCCACAGACCCGTGGTACTGTTTCTGAACCCAGCCCCTTTGCTGCAATATTTTCTACATCTAAACAGCTATCTGTTCCACCTACAGCCCTACTTCCCTACAGCCTTTTCTACAACATCATTTATGTTCCCTCTTACAGAATCTGTTTAAAATTTCAGCATTTTAATTCAGAAAATTTTGCATGTTAAAGTTGTAAGTTCAGTATTATTGTTAGTTAGAAAGTTGCCCCTTTGTGTGGCACTTCTATTTTGGGTTCATCACCTCACGAGCACACACTCTGTCACCTAATTCAAGTGAGCCTTAAAAAACTACTTAACTCAACCAATATTCTAACCCCACTTGGGGAACACAAAAGAATCTTTGTAGTTAGGTAGGATCGGGGGGATAGGCTTCCACTACTACATTTCGATCTAAAATCCGACGGTTACTTCCGACGGCGCGTGGATTTATCTTGTTAAACTTACCAAAAATCAAAAGGATACATTTTTTTTTGCAAATGTGGCCACAAGCGTCGGTTAAGCAATGGCTATTTGATTTGTGAATGTTCAAAGCGACGGCTATTTGATTTGTGTTAATGTTCAAAGTTCGTGTTGATGTGTGAAAATGTTCAAAGTTTGGAAGCGTCGCTTAAGCGAAGGAGGAACCGTCGGTTAAGCGACGACGCACTATTTATCATGGGATAAAACAATGTTATGCCTCGCCCCACCACAAAAAACAAAAAACACAAATTACAACCCGCGGCCACAAACAAACCTCGCGACAGCACCAGTGAAAGAAAGAGAGGAGAGGGGTCACAGTGGATAGATGGCACACAGGGGAGTATTAGACAGTGGATAGATGGCACGTAAGAGATGGGTCGTAGTGGATAGATGGAAATAAACCTTTAACCCATTACAGCTGTAGAGGAGGGGCCGAAGAGGAGAGGGTCGAAGAGGATAGGGCCGTAATAGCATTGGGATAACTAGACACATTTCCATATCAAGCCCTCTTTTGTCGAAGGAAAGTTCAACCAAACCAGCAGCTTAATTGGTCAAATTGAATCCAATGAGTGAGTATGCCGCCAGGTCTGGATGATTAATTGATTCTAACCATGAAGGGCATAGCAGCTGGTATGCAGAACACTGATTAGAAGGGTTTTGGCAACAGATTTTCTCATGTTAGTACTATATTGGGAGTTTCTTGAGACCTGCTTCACAGGGGCGTTATTCAGATTCCAATATTAAAGGCAGCTTTCTAAATACGCCAGTGTAGATATGGAGTTTACAAGTGTTGGTGTCCCTGTTAAAATTTTCATTGGATCATCTAACCTCGGTACTTGCTCCTCTGTATCTCTGCGCTGTGTGCGGGTATGTCTCTACACTGTAGAAATTGGTTGCTGTAAGTGGGTATGTCTCTATATATGTCTTTGTACTGTGTGAAGTTGTGTTCTGTATATGGGTATATCTCTGTGTCTGTGTTGTATGTGGCCCTGTGGGTATGTCTCTGTTGGAAGAGCAGTAGGAGCTCGATAAACATCCCCTACTCATTGACTCGCCACATGGAGGATGCTCCTGCTCATCTAAAGATATCAAGCAAGCAACCTGAAATCGGTTAATGCAAACTCTGGGCTCCTAATTCAAAGTAAGCATTTCTTTCTAATTTCTTCTGGAAATTTTGTTGCCCTCTCTTTTTGTAAATCATTGTCATCTCACGGCCTTGCTTATGCTCATGTTTATGTGGGTTTTTGAGCTACAACTCGATTGTAAAAAAATAAGGTTATGAATGCGCGTGCTTCCTTTGGGGTTATCATTTTTATGTGATAAGTGGCGTACTGTGAGGATTCTGTAGCAGCCAATTGTCATTTGACTGGGAATGGGATGTGTTGTTGAATCATTAAGATGTAGCAAAGATCCTCGACGTACCATCCCAAAGCTTTCAATTGCTAGTTGAATCATTTCAGTGTCCTTGTCAAACAATGTAGCAAAGACTCTGGTCATACCATGATCCATCCCAAAATATCCAATTGCCTTCAATTATTTGCATTTAACAAAATAGGCCCAATTGGTTTGAGTACACATCTTTTATATCCCAAAAAACTAGTTAAACTTTTAATAATAACGTCTTTTTCAGATTTGAAATCCCAGGATTTCTGAATTTAGTGGTCCAGTTTCACTATTAAAAACAAAATTATATTTTCTCAGTAGTCAAAATCTCGGCGGAGTCAGGGAGAAATATAGGTTTTCTTCAATGTGGCTTCTGCACTCTAATCTGTAACCTTGTCCTCGTCAGGTTTAAAATTCCAGATCTCTGAAGGTTGAGGTTCATTATGAAAACTAAATTATATTTGCTCACTAATCAAAATCTTGGGAGCGGCAGGGAGAAATATAGGCTTCAATGTGGCCTCTACACTCTCAACTGCAACCTTGACACACGTAGCATCACAATAGGGGAGTCCCAGATCAAATTACTTAATATCCAGCTCTATAGATCGGAAAATAAGTGGATGGACTTCGTAGGGTTCATTTCTAATTGTCCAATTAAATGGTTTCATATCGTAATATAATGCAATGTAAACATAGTGTGGAAATAATCTAATTCATCAAGAACAATTTATAGAGATGGAAATCCAGATCATAAGCCATTGCATACAATGTATTACCAAGGAAAAGAACAATGCTGCTAAAAACAAGTGGCCTAAAATATGACTTGTTTGACCATGCACTGAAATAAACTGAAGAAACTAGCTGTGCAACTGCCATTGACCCAATTATTACTCCACAGAGTGTTGCTGCAGCTCCTAGGCTCATTGAATATTTGTCTGCTATTGGGACAATTATGTATTTGTTCACCATATAAAGGAAAGTGTTCACTAAGTTCAATACAAGAGAAACAAAATGATATCTTTGATCCTGAATATACTCTTCGGAAGGCCTTGGTAACTCCTCTTCAATAATAAGTGCATGTTTCCCAAGAAAGCGTAGAAAATTTGTTGAGTTTGTAAGACGCTCTACTGCATCTTTTATTTCGTCAATAACTGGATCCTGAAGTGAGAGTGCTGAAATAGGCTGATCATAAATAGATAAGTAGCTATCCCCATGACTTTGAAACCGTGTAAGATTGCGAGACAATGCCCCAACAACAGCTCCTATGCCCACATGCTTGAAGACTTGTTGAAGCTGCGAGTAAGGGTGATTTGACCGGGTTGTTACATAGTAGTCTGTGAACCTGTAACCAAAATGCTTGTCAAACTTTTTCAATATTTTACGCACTCCAATGGCATTC
>LPNX010264923.1:0-19326 GCA_001517045.1 Pseudotsuga menziesii
AAATTTGAAACATAAAAATTTGATAAATTATAGACTCGGTAGATATCAATTGGAAGACTAGAAGTTACATAAAATTTGATAAATCATTGTACCAGGCAGCTGTAATAGACAATCAAACTTGGACATGAAGGTACAGAGTCTTGGGTACGTGGACCAAGTATGGGGTACTGCAGGGTACAGAAGGAGACGTACCCTATGAGTACCCAAGTACCTGGTATAGGTACGTGTACCCTACCCCAGGTACAAGTAACCTGGCAACTTAGATCCCCAATTATTTGATGCACAGGCTTTGAAAGATATCATCAATACATATGAACTTCATATGATATACTACTTTATAAATTTGGATACCTTTAGGTTTTTCTAATAAAAACTTGTATAGAAGTTGTTGGAATTTTCTAGTTGACATGTTTCTTTACCGATAGTAATCAATAACTACTATAAATTGATGTGTCTCAGGCCCGACTATCAGCAAACCCTTCATATTTTTTTCTGGTCATAACTATCACTAAATTGTATGTATATGCTTTATCTCTAAGTCTACTATTGTTTTAATTGCTAAAGGCTTTGCTACATTAAAAAAATGTAAGAGAGATGGACACACTCAAGGACTGGAGCTATCATGGTAACCAGTGAAATAAAGCTTAGACAAATGAAATGAAATATAGAGAACCAAGGCACTTGAGACACAATTATATAAATAAGATGGAACGTAGAGTATTTTAAAAATTCAAATATTCAGAACTGCTGCTCAATATTTACATTAAGTGGCGGGAAACCCAAATATGCATCATAGTCCACAGTAATCCATGGTAGAGAATGTGACAATGAGTGTTAAGTTGAAACAAAAGTAGCATTACCTTGATTTTGTAAGCGTTGCTTTGCACATATCATGAGCTTGCTCTATTATATTCCCAATACCTAATATAGTAATAAGCAAATATTATACTAAGGCACACAATTCTTAGTATGCTGAACTTCATATATTTCTGTAATGCCTATATGCTACTTTTCTATGGGTTGGAGAAAGAAATTCAATAAGAAAATCTGACAATGGATATAAAACAGTCAGAAATGGTGTAATAAGGCCCAAGTAGAGGATAGAATACAAAAGACCCATAGCATCTAAGTTGGGCCATGAGACATGATAATGTTTAGCCCAAGGGAAAAATCTATCCTCAGCTGAAACCTTCATGAGGAAGAAGGCACCTAGTCCATCAAGATAAAACCAAAGCTATGTGAAGGACCATTGTAATAAGAAGAACCTCATAGCATCTCTAGTAGACATATCCAGTTTGCATGTTTAGCAACTTAGCAAGGAAGAAGCTTCCTAGTGTGTTACCAAGATATCACAACACCTAGTTCCCATTTCATCATGACATTATCTCTTTCAACATATACTTCATTAAAGATCACACGAGTTAAGAAATATGCAAAGAAAAATTGCATGCTCATCACGATTTCCTTCAAAATGCCTCAAATTTCACTTCTAGGTTATTAAAAGCTGATATCATTGAAAATCAAACTGCACATCAACATCTATAAACTTTCTCATCAGAGACACAATGGAAGAGGTAAATCTTGCGAACATTTTGTAATCATCCCGAAGTTTTGCCTCTGATATGGATCCATGGATAATCAGCTGCTTGATCCTTGGACATCTTTCAAGAATTGCTACTATCCATTGAGTAAAGAGGTCATTAATCACTGTTGATCCCAACTCCAGAACCACCACATTTTCCAGCAGAGATGATCCTCTTATGCCACATTGGAGCAACCCATCCCTCATATCATAACACAAGGATAGATATTTCAAATTAGGAAAGCAGATTGCTATAGTCTCCAAGTCCATAACATCATCCTCACCATCATATATTACATCCCAAATGCGCAATCTTCTCAATTTAGCAGATCTTGATATCATCTGGTTAAATTTCGGCCACATTATGGTAAATCCACTAACATCCACAACCTCCAGATCATCAGTTAAGTCTCCTATGTCAAGATGAGCGATTGCCACATCTTGAAATTTAAGTTGTTTGAGGCTCCCTTTACTGATGACTTCAAAAATCTCAATTGTAGTCTCTTTCAAATGTAGAATTTCCAAGTTATCTGCTTCCAAAACCAATTTTTCTAAGCTCACGTCTTCCACATAAATGTGCTTCAAACTGGGATTTGTCAACTCCAGATAATTTACTCCATGTGGGATCGTGAGCTCTAGGTCCACTAGAGAGAAGGACTCAAGCTTAGGGCACATAGTCAACAAAAGGACCAATTCTATGCCAGAGATAGTGACATGCTATAGGGAAAGAGATTTCAGGCAAGGAAACCTTTGATAACTCAGCTCCACAACTGATATGGTAGTATAGCCTAGAACTAGATTTTCCAATATATGTCTACCGCACCTTTCCAAAACACTGAGACTGGGCTTTGAATGCACAACATATACCAAACTGTGCAATGTCTCTTTGGTGTAAATGAGCCATGCAATCACAGGGGCTGCTGAGAATTCAACTGTATCATTCACGCAGATGGAAAGATTCTTTAACCCTTTTTTTTGAAGAATGGTCTGTGTGATAAGCATCTCGAGCCTGATAGAATTGGGCTCTCTGAACTAGCTTGTCCAATTTTCAACATGGTCTCAGAGCCAAGTGTTGAGATTGATTGGTCGTGCCTAGGATGCTTTCCCCAAAGTGTCATCTATGGGGGAGAGTTTAAGGTGGCAATCCACATATTTTAGATAGAACCAATCAGTGTACCCGTCATGAAAAGGGAATGTAGCTCGGTGGTAGAGCAGCCTTCCAATTGGGGATGGGCCCAGAGAACAATTGTTAGCATGTCCGGTTTTCAACATGACAGCAAAGCCAGGTGTTGAGGTTAACTGGAAATGGCTAGGAGACTTGAGTCATAATGCTGGAGATAGGCTATAGAAATCCACACCTTCATATAAATTGGTAAGAGTGCCTGTCATGAAAAAGATAGGTGGATTGCTGTTAGTAGGTGCAAGGCCTGGGTTTGATTCCTAGCCTGTCCAATTTTCAACATGGCATCAGAGCCAGGTGTTGAGATTGATTGAGCATGGCTAAGGAGGCTTGAGCCAAATTTTGTCCCACAGTGGTTGATGAACAACCTATCAAATCTTGAGTGAGGAGTGCAGAAGGGTTATTGGTTTTATATATTTTTGTGAAAATCAATATATAGGGCTGTCTTGAGGAGTTCAAAGGATGCCATATCATAATTTTGAGCTGAAACATGCCATTGGAAAGATCACCCTGCCCTACTTTTATTGCACTTCTAAGTGCACAATAACTCTTAGATTCATAAATTGGAACCTACTTCCAACTGAATCCTATTGTTGAGAGGGATGCCATCAAGATGGAAACCAGATACAACAACAACAACAACAACTACCTCAATTTGGTCAACAGCTACCTCATCTGATCAATAGAACAGTCAACAGAAATCTTAGCCTTGATTTATGCAGTTTCTGTTTAGTTGATTGCAGAAGTTGGGGTTTGGATCAGTTTTGTTTGGAGGAAACAGTCACCATTTACAGACTTCTTCTCTTGAGATCTCATATTTAGTGGTCTGCAATAGTTAGGGCTTGTTCAGTGTGACAGGTGGCAGCAGTCATTGTCCATCTACAAGCAGTCTCTGTTGGCATCTTCTTACAATCAATGGCATGCCAGTATCAAAGCAGTAAATGATAAATATTTGGGTCTGTATTAGATGGAAAAAGTAATCATCATCTACAGGCTGCCATGGTTTATCATCATTGACGTCCTAGAATTTTCTTAGCATAAAAGGCACACTCACCCTTTGATACAGTAACATGACTCTATAGAGGATGACACCATGTGATGAAAGATAAAGATGCCAACACCTACAACTAGCTTAGGGCTTCAGGATCAACACTTGATTCAATATCCAGACCTAGCATGGCAATGCTAGGATGACTGATGATGGTGAAAAATCTTTCTGTATCTAAGTGATGCTATAGCTACATGACCTCATGATAAAGATAAGTGCTTGGTCTCTCTATTTATGCTTACCCTCGTGTGTTAAGGGTTTGATCATTATGGTCATTTCATGTGTACTTGTTCTTCTTGAATCTATAATAAGAAATGTTGGGTTTTTCCCTTCTGAAAGAAAGAGGGTTTTCCTAGAGTAAATCATGGTGTCTACTTTGCATGATTGATGTGATGTGATTTGTTTACTTTCATGACTATTGTGATTTGATGTGTTTATTTTCTGCTCTATGTTTGTTTACTATTACATCTGTTAATGTTATACTGCTCTGACATTTTCATATGTATTTATGCCAATATATATATATATATATATATATATATATATAGCTAAAATTTCAACAAAAATAAGTGACCTCTAAACAGTGGGAATGTCTAAAACACTCCTAGAGCCAAAATGTTACCAAAATACAGGAGATCTAAATGACAATTAAGAAAGAGAAGAACCATAGTTAACCAAACTCTATGAGGGGTGAGGCCCTAACTCCACATCAACATCGCAAGTGGAAATACAAGTAAAGGAAGAGGAGGGTAAAGAGGCATCCATGTCCTAATCAAGGAATGTGAAGAGACTAATGCAAAGCCTGATGATGTCATCCAGATAGTCCCTGGCTGTACAACCCTGGAAGGAGTTGTACAACGAAGCAGAAAGAATCTAGCAGGGGTTTTCATAATCTGTTCCTTCATCTCATATTCCGGTGGAGGTCTTATTTATGTCAGTGTGTAATACAGGCTTATTTTCTTATCCATTTCATCAGTTTATAGACTAAAAACTCTAAACATCAAATCTCTTTGTTTGCATGGTATAAAATTTAAGGGGATGTTAATGGGGCATTGGTTCACTGATGAGGTTGACAGAGTAATGTGCCATCCTCCAGGACTCTCTTCTTGCTGCGGACTGTCCCAACCAAACTGCATATCTTACGAAACGTTGAATAATTATCCCTCCCAACAGGCATATAAGCCTAAGGAAGTCTCTGTCACGCTTGGCAACCCTCGAATTGAGGTGTGTTTGCTGAAGAAACTTTAAACGGTGGAGAGCACAAACATACCTGGGAGGATTGTTGAAGGAAGACATGAGAGAATCCATTGTAAATCTCGGTTTTGGCTCTCTTGGACTCCAACAGTGAGGGAGGGGGCATAAGAGTGACGGAGTGGGAATCGTTGGCTTGCAAACAAATGTGTTGATCCTATCCCCTGTGCAGAATCTGTGTCTTGCGATTCTGACGAGTGCCATTCAGAATGCCAACGGTTGATCTCCTCACTTCCTTCAGCTTAGCCGACCATATACGAAGAAAAACCTGAAGACTCTTCACCCCATTGGTGTTGTCAATTACAGGGCACTGATGATCCTCATTATTTTTTAGTCTTTCTTCTACTAGAGCATTTTCTTCGCTGGGATCTTTCGCATCATTTTGTTCACCACACTCTGCCTGATTCGATTGGTTTGAGTCTTTTTCATCCGCAGACTCTGCAGGATTTGCTTGTTTTATATCATTTTCTTCTGGGGCTTTGGTGGTGTTCGAAACTGGATTTTCGGATGATGGCAATGGTCGATGTTCTTCTAATTTAGACCGAGGATCTTCCGTCGGAAGCAAGAGCTTTGAAATCTACGGGCGTTTTCTGGTAGACGGAGATCAGGGGTCACTGTTGTTTTGGCTCTTCGTGGAGGATTTCGTCCAGCTGTGGGTGGAGGGCTATGAGACTCCATTCTTCTTTTCCCTTCTTCCCCGCTGGTTCTCCTCTCCTTTAACTACAATCTACTTTGAATTCTGGAATGGCGGGAGTGAATTTCTTTTGGTTTGCGATGGTTCAATTTATTGAACAAACTTCAAAGAGAGAACATGTCACTCGCCTCATTTGTAATGAATGTCCCCAAAAAGGGAGTAGTGAGGAGTGGGAATGGAACCCTGGTTGAGCAATACTGATCATTTATTTCATTAAGAAGTGACTTAATGAGTAGGATAAATTCTTTAAGAAAATTAATTCAATTTTTTTTGGGTACTCTTTTATTTTGATTATTTGAATTTTCAAAATGCCAGTGATGTAGGGTTATATATATGTGTGGGGGTTGTAATTATAATTTTATTTTAATTTTTAATCGATCCATGGCCAAAATTTTGACACCAATGGATTTCTCTCACTTCCATCATAAAACCCTCACCGAAAATTTGGTGCCAATCGAGCCATGGCCAAAATGTTGACACCAATGGAGTCAAATCTCTATGTAGTGCAGCAGATGGATACTTTTCACAACCATCATAAAAAACAAAATTGGTGCCAATGGATCCAAACATCTATGTAGTGATGTAGATAGAGACATATTGTTATGGGTTTCGTGGCCATCATCAAACCACACTCTAGAACTGTGGCAGGCGACCAAATTATGGGATTTCACCTCGAGTGTTCCCCAATAGCTGGGTATACCAATTGTTCCACCTCGCTTGTGGGAAGAGCATTTTAAGCTTGGTGAACCACCTAGAATGAGATAATCATTGGGGTCTTTCATATCCAACATTTGGAGGAGGACCTTTTGGGGGTTCTAGATTTTTGGAAGAATTCTTGAGACTGAATTATTGACTTCTCTTGGCTTTGGTTGGACAAGGGATTGGTTAGTGGTAATTATCATTATGGAATATATTTCATGAGTGAGAATCTCTAGGTATTTTGATTGAAGATCGATAATTTTGGCTTGGAGGATTCCCCGCACTATTTTTCCTAGTTCCAATGAATAAGGGATTGGAAGCAGCTCATCCAGGGTCAATTTTCTTCACCAAAACCATTAACTTCCTTATAATTTCAAATCCACAAGCTCATGGGGTCAAAATAAAATCAATGTAATCTCAATCATACAAAAAAATGAGGTTTTTAGTCATCGCCTTCAAAATAATCAAAATAAGATGAAAATGAGCTCTAAATCCCTCAAAACTATAGATAGATGAGCAATGAAGGTAGTGGATCATTTTTCATGGTTATTTTATCTTTAAAAAATAGATAGGAAAAAATTTATATGGTTTCCCCTTGTGATTTATTCATTTTCATTGAAAAATAAGCTCAAACCCCACCCTTGGGGGAATGGGCTAAAAAATAAATAAAGGGAAATGAGAGAAAGATAATAAGAGGGAAGTGTTGTAGCCTACAATAAGTGTCTAATATCATTATTCAAGCCTTCAACCTACAAATCAAACACTCAACCTTACTCCCATGAACATACTCTCTCTAAAACCCTCACTCAAGGGTGGTAGGATTTTCCAAACACTTAGAAAATTTATCCAAGCTCTCTCAACCTGAAAAAATAAATTCACTCACCCCTCACGAGCTCTCTCTAACTCTTAAATTTCGAATGGGTTCAATGAGGGGGTAAGAATGGAGTTGAAACCAAAAGAGGGGGAGTTACAATGAATCCAAGAGGTTGTTACACCACCAATAGGTACCTATGACACTCTATTACACTTCTAATATTTCCTATGACACTCTCTTAGACCCTATAACGTTATTATTACAAATTATGATATATTCTCGTAAAAAATAGGGGTGAAAAATTCAAGGTGGGAGCCTTCCTTAGTCATTTGTCCTTTCATGACCCTTGGACTACCCCTTAGCTTTGGAAATTGCTCCCTCTAGCCAACAAAAGACATTGCCGTCGCTATAGAGACGGTCAGGCGTGGATACAGCGACATCCAAGAGTTTAGGCATGGATACATTGACGTCTAAGAGTCCAGGAATGGATACAGCGATGGCTAGACGTGGATATAGCGATGCCTCGTTCCTGTTACATCGGATTTTACACCAAAAAGTAAGAAACGTGGAAAACCTCCGTGGAAAAATCCGCGCTTTTGTACTAGTGACATGAATTTACCTTTGTTCCATGGAAATGGGACTGATGATCCTAAGCAATATTGGTTTCTATATTAGGTAGTCTAGACTATCATACAAGATGCAGATGATGATGTCAAGAAGGGCCAATTGGTGACCACTCTTTGGGGTTGTGCTCTAGATTGGTACATGAAATTTATTAAAGTTCCTACGGGGACCCCTCCAAATACATTTCCAGAGATCAAGAAAGGAATTAATGAAGAATTCAAAAAACCAATGTATGAATCCCAGTACATGATAGAATTGAAGGAGATTAATAAATTTCCTAACGAAACCGTATGGGATTTTGACCAAAAAGTCAAAACATTGATGGCAAGGGTCATTTCTGAGATGAGCGATGTTCAACATAAGGAATGGTTTATCATGGCACCAGTATCTCATAGGAGGAAACCACTGATGCAACAGAAAATCATGACACATAGAGAGACTTTGGAGATCACGATGAAGTTGGAAGCTTCTCCCATTGGACAAAGTGCAACTGGTATGAACCAGATCCAGGAGAAGCTAGCACACTTGACACTTTAGTTGCAAGATATAAAGAAGGTTAAAGAGCATCGCAAAGGCATTTGGTGTACTCAGTGTCACACGGATGGACATACCAAAGATACTTGTTCTGGTTTCCAAAATTATTTGTTGTCAGGGGCACTGAACCCATTGCATTATGTAAGTGTACCATGGTGCCACATTTATCAAGTATATGGGAACTACCATGAAGAATGCAGATACATGCAGAATATGGTGATGAAGCCTATGAACCTATACGGCTCATTTTTTCGATCTGCTGGGAATGAAGATAAAGACTATCGCACATATGAACAACTACAGGAATTAACATATGATTCATACTATCTGAAATGAGAAGTACCACAACCACAACCGTGACCACAAATGGTACGACCACCACCACCACCACCGTACATACCACCACCGCAGATGCGGTTTATTCCACCACAACTGCAACAACAGTTGGCACCGCATCCAGAGTACATCCATTCAACAGACTATGTCTAGTAATAACCGAATCACCCACTGCAACAGTTGACTCAATCGTAGTATCGGCAGCAGGGAGGATTCTGTGGAGGATTCCAAGGGCAAGGAGGAGGCTTTGGTCGAGGAGGCGAATGAGTTTGTGAAGCCATCCAATATTATAATTGCGGAGTATTCGGTCACTATTAGAGGGACTACCCACAGTTACAGTGCTTGTGTATGTATTGTACGATGATTGATCACACTGTTGAGAACTATCCACAATTGATCGCAAGATTGCATGGAGGAAATTTTCGTCAGTTGCAGAATCAAAATCAACTACAAAACAAAAATACATTGCAGAACCAATTGTCAAACCATAATCAAGTGCAGAATTAGGGTCAGAACCAAATTCCAATTCATAACCAAAATGCGACTCAGAACATGAATTGACCATTGAACCAGAATCAAGGGCTGATAGTTGCAACAATATCGACGAAACCCAAAACAAAGAATGTTGACATCACTGTCGTCACTCGCGGAGGTGTGGCAACTGGATAAGATTTCCCTTATCTGCAAATTCAGTTGGTTGGGAAGAAGAAGGTGAAATTCAATATTGATGCTAAGAAGGACACATTATTTGAAGCACGTGACTTGATTGGAAGAAATCCTAGTAAGCCACCTATTTATGAAATTCCCATTGCTTTTGATTCTTCGTTAGAGGCAGGACCATCATGGCAGCATAGTACCTTGAAGAATTTATTTGAGAGCTTCTTGTCGCTAGAAAAATATCCCGATGCTCTTGCCGAAACTGAGAGCCTGTTGCACCAGCCATCGAAGGGATGGAAGGATTCCGCTATTAGTTCCTTGCATAATAAAAAGACAGGAATAGAGATGCGTATGAACATCCAACTTGGAGACTATGAAGTAGATTCAGGTATTCTGGATCTGGGCTCAGATGTGAATATTCTAACAAAAAAGACATGGAAAAATATAGGAAGGACAACATTGGGATGTTCTCCCATGCCACTCCAATTGGAAAATTAGGCCAAGGAACAACTGATTAGCCATGCGTCGTAATCAGTAGTGGATCTTCAAGGTATGAATACCTATGTTGATTTTGATGTAATTGAAGTTGTAGAAGGTGGAGGCTCCTATCTTGCATTGTTGGGGATTGTATGGGAAAATGAACGCATGGAAGCAATAAAATTTAAGAAGTGGATGATGACATTTGAAAATGAATACATCAGAGTCATGGTTCCCATAGATCAAAGCGAAGGTATATCAAACCAGTTGAAGATGAAGTTGTTAGGGGATGGGATCATGCTTATAATAGATCAGAAGACTACATCCATCCAACTGCTCATGGAGAAATCAATTGTCACAAAGCTAGCTCTGCATCTTTCGATTCGGATGATGCATTAGAGAACTTGCAAAGTCGCATGCATGAAGTATCAGTCAAGAAGTGCGGGTTGGTCATGCAGTTCCTTTGTCATGTTGTGACCGATATTATTGAATTGCCAATTTATGAAGGACTTCCTAAGTTATCAAAATTTCTTGTTGATTTCGAAGGAAAGGTGTCAGAGCCACATTAGTTGCTGGTGTTGGAGGAGGCCCTTAAAGCTACTCTAGCACGCTAGTGGGAGACCCATAAAAGATCGATCACTGGATGTTCGCAGTGGTGAAAACTGATGACAATTTGATTTGGAGATGCCAAGATATACCATGCTAGATGATATGATGTGTGGAATAATCCTAGTGATCATTTGATTGAATGTTAGAATTTGTGGGCATCATGACCAAGCGACAAGTGGGTCCATGCCTTTGTCCACACACTAGATGAAATGCCATGATATTGGTACTTATCAGCTGAGTTGTGCAGAGAAATAACTACTTGGGAGCAGTTGACAATTTGTTTAACACATACTTTTAGCTTCACAGATGCTAATCCAGATGTCCATAATGCACTACAACTCATTTGTGATGTGGTGTTGAACATAGTTCTGGTCGTATATCCAGTAGATCCACATGTGCATTGCCACATGAATGCGACGATGAAATGTTATAATGTATTCAGAGAACCTGAGGATGAGTCGGGATGTCACAACACCTGATGTACCTATGGAACCGATGAACCAGCCACTGAAGATAAGAAAATTTAACATTGGGACAGAGGAGAACCCAAAATTTGCAAGTGTCAGGGACTATTGGGACAAGGAGACCATGGAAAAGATAATGGATTTGCTGCAAGAATTTCAATATCTGCTTCCAACCAAATTCTCTAAGATGAAAGGGATCCTAGGTGATTTAGGGGAGATGAATAATCCATTAAATACAGACATGAAACCGATAAGGTAGAGGTCGTATCGCTTGAATCCGCGATACAAAGAGAGGGTCAAAGCTGAGCTTGACAGGATGTTGGATGCTGGAATAATTGATTCATTTGAAGAATCATAATGGATTAGTCCTATGGTGGTCCAAGACAAGAAAATAGGAACAGTTGGGTTTTGCGTCGATCTAAGGAAATTAAACGATGCATGTATGCATGATCCATTTCTAACACCATTTACAGATGAAGTGCTAGAAGGAGTCAGCGGTCAGAAGATGTATTCTTTCGGCAATGGGTTTTCTAGCTATCACCATATTAAGATCGTGAATGAATATCGACATAAAACTACATTTCTTACTGAATGGGGATTATTTCAGTACAGAGTAATGTCATTTGGGTTGAAGAACACACCAATGATACTTTCACGGGTTGTTGTCATGGCATTCAAAGATTTTATTCAAAAATTTCTACAAGTCCACATGGATGACTAGACAATTTGTGGATTAATCAAAGATCATTTGGAAAACTTGTGGCTGATGCTAGAAATATATTGACAAAATTATATCACGCTAAACTTAAAGAAGTGTATTTTCTACGCATCCTTTGGGATGTTTTTGGGTCATATTGTTTCCAAGAAAGGACTATTGCTTGACCCTGCAAATATTTCACTCATTTTGAGTCTACCACCACCTACGAATGTGAAGATTCTTCGAGAGACATTGAAGCACAGTCAGATATTATCGCAAATTTATAAGAGGGTATGTTGTGATTACAGATCCTATGGATAATTTATTAAAGAAAGACGAAACAATTGTATGGAGTCAAGAGTGTCAAGGGAGCTTTGACACACTAAAATCCAACATGGTTTTTGCACCAATCTTCATTTTTTCTAATTGGGACAAAGGGTTCCATGTTCATGTGGATGCATCCTCTATTGCATTAGGATTAGTGCTTGTGCAACCAGGAGAAGGAGATATGGATCACCTAATCGCTTTCAATAGTCGGAAGTTGTCATTTATAGAAAAATACTATACAATTACAGAGAGAGAAGGTCTGGCAATGGTATATGCCGTACATAAGTTTAGCCACTACCTTTTGGGTTGTCATTTCAAAATGTTTACTAACCATTCTGCTTTGAAGTACCTATTCAATCATCCTGTCTTGGAGGGGGAATATGCCAATGGTTACTTCTCTTATAAGAATTTGATTTTGAGATAATTGTGAAGTCGAGTCACTTGAATGTGGGCCTTGATCATTTATCCCAAATTGAGACAGGTGAGGAGCCCACAAATATTGAAGATGGACTGTTGGATGTGCAGCTGTTCAAAATTAACATGGAAGATGATTATTATGCTCAGATGATTTAGTTCTTGACAACGAGAGTCGCACCCAATGGATTTTCGACCAGTCAGAAGAAGTAGTTGGTGGTGAAGGCTTCAGATTTCTAGTTTATTGTTCAACAACTATATAAAATTTATCCAAATGATATTTTGCGACGACATGTCCTACCACATGAACATGAGTATATTCTGGAAGAAGCACATGTAGAAGGTGCAGGTGGACAATATGGCATTCGAGCTACTGCGAGGAAGGTACTTCACGCAAGTCTCTGGTTACCTATTCTACATAATGATGCGACGAATTATGCATGGAGTTGCGATGTCTTTCAACGAACTAGAAAACCATCAGGAAGGGATGAGATGACGCTGGTACCACAGGTAACAATACAACCATTTGATAAATGGGCCGTGGATTTTGTTCGACCAATAAACCCACTTGGGAAGAGAACTGGTGCATGGTACATCATCACAACAATATAATATTTGATGAAGTGGGCAGAATCCACCCCATTCATGGATTGCGTAGCCGTGACAAACTCCAAGTTCCTATTTGATAACGTAGTGACATGCTTTGGATTCCCAAGGATATTGACGAGCGACCGGGGCAGTAACTTCATCAATCGCACAGTAAGCGCGTTGACGTAAGAACTGTAGATACAACATAAGAAGAGTACCCCATACCATCCATAGGTGAATAGAATGGTAGATTCATTCAACAAAATATTGGAGCATGCACTTACAAAGGTATCTAATACTAACTGCAATGACTGGGATTTAAAGATTCCAGCAGTCTTGTGGGAACATCGCACCACTTGCAAACGATTAATAGGATAGACAACATTCAAACTAATGTATGGAAAAGAGGCCATCATGCCTATGGAGTACATTGTTCCGAGTCTATGCATTTCCCCAGCGATGGACATAGATGATGAAGCAGTGCTAGAGGAGCACATGGAGTAGTTGGTACAAATTGAGGAGGACCATTTTATTGTAGGGTTCCATCAACACATTGAGAAGGATCGACAGAAGGCTTTGCATGATCGCCAAATAAAGAAAAAATAGTTTCAGTAAGGAGATTTGGTGATGTTGTATGACAACAAGTTCATGAATCATTTCGGTAAGTTACAGATGCATTGGTTAGGACCATATTTTATTATATCAATTAGTTCTGGAGGTGGAGTTCAACTACAACACTTAGATAGGGTGATGCTTCCAAAACTAGTGAACAGTTGAAGGATGAAGCCCTATAGGATGGGCCCAGAAATGCAGAGTGCTTGAGGCACTGCACAATGGAAAAAAATGTAGATAGGATAATGGATGGATGGAAGGTGCACCAGGAGAGTAGTGCCTCGTAGCACATTTAGGAGGTCATGTTGCGACAACCGCGGGACTGTGAGTAGAAGTCAAATCAGTAATAAATGAAGACGGTTAAAAGTATATAACTGGAGGACCTTGTGGAAGTGACATGTAATGATGGTGGATCCAGCCAATGGGGTGGAAAATTCTACGATGGAATCAGGTAGTTAATGCATGATTTGGTCATGATGATCCCATTTATTTGGTAATGATGCACATGAGTTGATACGACGCTATAAGACCGAGCTGGGCACATTCAAAAGATGCATAATTGAGTTGATTTGTAGAGCTACTGCATTATAGAACGAGTTGGTGAGAACGTTTGAGAAACATCAAGAAGTTGTTGAGTCTAGAGAGGGTGCATGCTTATTAAACCTTGAGGAGAATTGGGGCGGTATCCAGAGTAACCAAGACACACTAGATATTTTGAGTGGGCGACATTCATCGCTTAGACCAGTAGCAATTGTGGAAGAGGTTTCCCGTATGTAGCTAGGGTTTGAGCCCTAGCTTGTACGAATGAGTACCTACTAAGGACAATGGATTCCTTAGTAGCAGTTCAATGAAATATGAATTAAAAGGTATAACTTGAAGTAAAAAGATGCTAAACAATAATGAGAATTAAATCTAAACAAGTGCATTAAACAAAACAGTAAAAAGTAAATAACATAAAACGAAAGCAGTAAATAGTAAATAATGATCTTTATTGATGTTACCTCCAATGTGGAGGTGGGTGAAGTCCGTTGCGTTGGTCCGATGTCGGTGGCTCCGAGCTTTAAGCAGCTTCTTCTCTTTCTCCAATGGTGGAAATGGGCCAAAAGGGGCTCTTACAGTGAAAGTAGCTTCAATGGTGAGCTATGGTTTCACGGTGAAAGTAGCTTCAATGGTGAGCTATGGTTTCACGAGCAATTTTGGCAGAGGCAGGATACTTGCGATTGTGGATATGGAATAAGGGGTTTCCACCCCTTATTTATAATTGAAAACCATGCAGTTTTCGGGTTAGGGTTTCAGCTATTTAGGGTTTTTTCCTCATTTCCTCATTATTTTATATTTTTTGTTCCTTTTTTGCTTTTTTGGAGGAATTTTGGATATTTTTGGAGGAAAAGAGGGTTTTATGGCCTTTTGGAGGCACTTTAAGCATTTTGGAGGCTTTTTGCATGGTTTTATGGGTTTTTGATGGAAATATGGTGGGAAAATGGACAAAATGAGCCATGTAATGGGGTAGATGAGGTAGTGAACCCTTTTTGGGTGATAACAGATTGCCCCTTATGTGCGAGGGCTGGAGCTCATCGTATGGCCGATGGATATCATAAGTCATATTTGGTTTTCCTGGGGTGTGGAGAAGAGAAAGAACCAGCTGAAGTCCGGAACACCGATCTCGAACCACCTGCAAGGACTGAAAAGTGCATAACCTCAATAATGGATGAGGAATCATCTGATCATATGAACGAGGTGGGCATTCCCATGCTCGTATCAGGATATAGCATAGTAATAACAATGAGGTCCAAAATATGGGGACCTTAACATATACATGTCCTCAAATACTGAATGAGGAAGAATCTCAATAGATGGACGAGGCGGGCATTCCCATGCTCGTATCAAGATACATAAAAATCACTGTGAGGCCCAAAATGAAGGACCTGTAGTAGATAATCATTGTGCATATCATGAGGGTCCGGAAGGGACACAAATCTGGAACATACTGCTGAGATGACCATGTCTGAGCTGAAAAAACTGATACACTGGAATGGCAGCAGTGCTACTGAATGTGGTTCTGAAGGAACTGATGCGCTGCTGGATCAGAGTGACAAGGGTCTCACTCGTAATGGTACACTGATCTGGAACTGAACTGGGTACTCAAAGAAACATATAACTGAATGGCTTCTAAATACAATCGCCAACGCAGCCCGGACATCTACGGGAACATATAACTGGGTGTTCCGAAGTGACTCACCAATGTGCTAGAGTCGGGGGAAATCCGGGGTCTTTGACACAGAATGGAAAGGATATACATCCTGCGCGATTCTCAACGATGCGAATAAGGTACTGAAGTCGAGCATGTGAGAAACAACTATTCGGAGAGGCAATGATGAGTCCTCCCAAAATGGTCCGTAGGCACTCATCACAGATGGTGATGGGTCCAAGGCGTAGGGGCCTCTAGGTCTATCCTCTGGAATAGAGGGGTTGTCGTCGACAGAGGGAGACCTGCAACTATCAAGGCAATGATGTTTCCTTGACAGGAGCACAAGGTGAAAAACTGAAATGTGATAGTACTGATGGCAGGGTTGATAAACTGGGGTAAATAACTGGGAAAGTAGAGTAGGTGGACTCAAACTTCCCTTGTTCAGAGTATGATGTGGGGATGATCGGGCAGCACATGAAACTGATTGGTGGTAAAGGTATCATAGCTGTATGGGATCTGGGAAGTTCACTGGGCTGAGGGAGACCCAAGCTGTGGTAACATGGTAGGAGACTGCAGAATACTCTGAACAAAGGCGACTTGATTGGAGGTGCTGCCGCGAGGAATGATCATAGCGCCAAGAGGCGCGGGGGAATTTCTTCATGAGTTAGTGAACTAGAAGAAGTGTGGATATAAAGTGGTACTGTCATGTGGATTTTACGAGCCCATGACAGTTCATGCTCGTGGTTGCTTTCAATTTTAAGGAGTCTGAAAGCAAATAAGAAGACTCTGAAGAAATGGAATGATACTATCATGTGGATTTTACGAGCCCACGATAGTACATGCTCGTGGTTGCTTTCAATTTTAAGGAGTCTGAAAGCAAATAAGAAGACTCTAAAATGATGAAATATTACTGTCGTGTGGATTTTACGAGCCCATGACAGTTCATGCTCGTGGTTGCTTTCAATTTTAAGGAGTCTGAAAGCAAATAAGAAGACTCTGAATTGAGGGAATGGTCAGGCAAGGAGGAAGTGTTCGATGAAGGAACATGTATGATGACCAGAACTGAGGTTAGGGGGGGAACACTGATGGGCCTCCTTGCGGGGTGGATGAATGGTGTCAAAATAACGAGACATTTGCAGTATGACAGGAGTGGATGGCTTATGCAAAATAATTGGATGACGCCCGATGTGGTGCACGAATCAATGCGGCAAGGTGTAGGGACGTACTGTTGTAATTGTATTAAGTGAGAGCGAGAAATGATCTCAAGCATCATCATGAACTCAGAAAAATGAATCCGGCGATATAAAAGGTGTTAAAAATGGAGAGCGTCCCAAGTGGCACGCAAACCGAGGCTACTATTGGTGTCTAAAAAATGGGTAAAAAATGATGTAGTTAAAAAAAATGCAATGAGGTGACCATTGGGATGATCTCGTTGTCCTGATTCCAATGGTAGAAATAGTTCGGAAAACGGACTCCGTATGGGTCCGGAATGGTCAAAACAAGAACAAAGTCAACGGACTATAAATAGTAAGTGGGCCCAACATGACACGTCATTTGTACTATTTGAGGTTGATTTGCGATCAGGGTGAACCAGATCTGACATGTGATTTTTTGGACGATCCGACTGGCGGATTCGATATTCGGGAGAGCCAGGTATTCCGTTAAACTGACACCTGTTTTGTTTTTTGGGTTGGGAGGGTTGGTGGGCCCCCAGGGGAGGATGTTGTACGGTCTATAGGGGTGGACCGCGGGTTTAGTGGTCAAAACCGCGGTCTCCGACCGTGAGTTTTGACCAGGACAGCCACGGTCAGAAACCGCGACTGTTTGGCTTGACGGCCGCGGTCTGGACCGCGACTGTCGGGCTTAACGGCCGCAGTCTGGACCACGACTGTCGGGCTGGACAGCCGCGGTCTGGACCGCGACTGTTGGGCTTGACAGCCGCGGTCTGGATCGCGACTGTTGGTATTGACGACCGCGGTCTGGACCGCGACTGTTGGGCTTGACAGCCGCGGTCTGGACCGCGACTATTGGGCTTGACAGCCGCGGTTTGGACCGCGACTGTTGGGCTTGACAGCCGCGGTCTGGACTGCGACTGTCGGGCTTGACAGCCGCGGTCTGGACCGCAGCTGTTCTGGGTTATGGACATGAGCCTAATGAGACATCTTTGTGTGATTTGCAGGATGCCACGGGTGATATGGTGGGAGAGCGAGATTCCAGAGGACCTAGTGACTGCCATCCGAGAGGACCGTCAGGTGCGGTCCATGCTGGGGCTCTTTGGACTGCTGAAGTTCGTTGAGATCCCGATGATACGGTCAGCAGGGTTACTGTTGAACCGCTTGATTGATTTCTGGGAGCTCGAGACATAGGCGTTCGGGTGCAGGGAGAGAGGGTGGACCTCACCCTGATTGATGTTTATTTCTTGACGGGGTTACCCTGCTTGGGGAGGGTAGCTGATACACAGCCGCGGGTCTCCGTGGATCTGGATATAGATGACTTGGCAGTGCGGTTCTGCAGGGCAGACGCGAGGGTGCATAGGAATGCACTCCGGATTCAGGACTTACGGGAGCCAGCAGTACGTGCGATGGCAGCCTGTGTGGTACAGATTTTGGGGTCCCAGTCACCTGAGAAGGTGTCTGGGGGTCAGATGCAGATCGTAGAGCGAGTACTAGCTGGGACTTACTTTGCGTGGGGCCAGATGTTCATGACCTACGTGCAGTGACAGCTGACCGCAGCGAAGGAAGCTGGCAAGGGATTCTGTTTTGGTTCCTTTCTAGTTTCGTTCTTCATGGAGAGGGTCCCCACACTACGGCCGCGGGTGCCGGTCAGAGCAGGGGGCTTGAGGGAGCCTAGGATGATTCAGTGGGGAGACATGATGCGCTGCCGTGGTGGCGGGGATGTTGGGTGCTACTTCACTCAGGAGTTGTATATGCAGTGGCTCCAGCTACCACTAGCGTTGGAGGATTATCCCTACAGAGACATGGACTTTACAGGGGATCCAGATGCGCCATGGCCACCAGGACAGGCATGGGGTCCGGATGGTATGTATGATTTAATTGTATTGTCCAGTTTTTATGTTATATATGATATATGGTGACTGACAACTGGTGTTTGCAGATGTGGGTCCGAGGCCTCCGCCAGATCATGTGCCCCGTAGAGGGGTTGTGGCCATTCCAGCTTTGCCTGGGCGGGGGTCGGGTCGTCGCCCAGACCCTGAGGGGACACTGCAGGCCTTACGGGTGTTGTTAGATCGGCTACTGGAGGGAGTGACTGAGCAAGGGTGGTGAGACTTAGATCCTACTGTGATCCGGGATTGCTTGGAGGCGCCGCGCGACTTTAGAGCGATTGCGATCCGTGTAGCTCTACTGGCGGACCGGGCACAGGCTCAGGGGCCCAGGAGAGATGAGGAATCGTCGGTGGAGGAGCAGGGGGAGGAGTCCGAGGCTACTGACATGGATAGTGATCCAGGGTATGATTCCCACTAGGTAGAGCAGGGGACTCTCCCCGATTTTTTTTTTTTTTTTTGTAGCTACG
>LPNX010264923.1:19688-138244 GCA_001517045.1 Pseudotsuga menziesii
ATGCGACACTATTTTGAGCTCTGGGGATATGCGTGAATGTGATGGATTCAAACTGTCAGCTAAGTTGTTTTGTACGCAGGAATTTTCTAAAGAGGCAAGGATCGCGCACCTGGTAGCAGTTGTTGATCTGGGAGACAAGTAGTTGGGAGTCCAAGAACACATGAAGGTGATGTATGCCCAGCTGGAGGGCAGCAGTCAGGAGACCGGTCATAGCATCATACTCTGCCTGGTTATTGGTAGCAGTGCCTATACATGTTCCGTCAAGGTGAATCAGTTCGTTGGAAGGGGAATACAAGACCCATGCGGCGGAAGCCAGATTGGGAGACCAGCGGCTTTCCCCATCAGCGTAGCCAATGTAACGAGGTGGAAGATGGTCCATCTGTGGGCATGCAAAGATGATGAATGTGAGATTATGATAAATAAGGTAAAAAAAACAAAGAAGGAGAGCAAACTGTACAATGTGGACCAATGAGGTCGCGGCTTCAGTTATGGGTAAAAATGTTTAAGGTACAACCCATTATGGGGGTTGCGTAAAGGTTGGCCTTCAGAGTTGGCTAAAACGTATGCCCCCTTGCCTAGGCAATTCTGCACAATGTAAGGGCCTTGCCACATGGATTCGAATTTTCCTTTACCTTTTTTGTCGTTGGCCTGGTCATAGGCGAGGACTAGGTCCCCCTCGTGGAAAGTTCGGGGGTGAACATGTTTGTTATAACTGGCTTGGGAGCGGATTTTGGCAGCCTCGATGTTCTGGAGGGTGGCGCGACGATCTTCATTGGCTTGTTCGAGGGATAACAGACGGTGCTCAAGGGGGGAGGTATCGGGTAGAAGCTCAACGGCAATGTGTAAGGCCGGTATCTGACACTCGATGGGGAGGATAGACTCTACACCGTGAACTAAATGAAACGGGGTAAAACCAGTGGCGGTTTTGGTGGAGGTACGGTAAGCCCATAAGGCAGGGAATAGCATATGGTGCTAATTGGATTTATGCCGATCAACAGTACGTTGGAGTATGGTTTTGAGGATTTTATTAACAGCTTCGACTTGACAATTCCCTTGAGGGTAGTAAGCCGAGGAGAACTGGTGTTGGAACTTAAGGAAGGTGGATAACTCACGCCACACGGAGTCTTCAAAGTGTGATCCATGGTCTGAGACCAACTGTTTAGGGACCCCGAATCGAGTGATGACATGGTTGAAAAAGAAACAGGCAGCAGTCTCAGCGGTGCAGTTGAAGGTGGGCATGGCTTCCGCCCATTTGGTGAAGTAATCGACGGCAACAACGATGTACTTATGGCCGTTCGTAGCTGTGGGTCTACACTCCATGAAGTCGATGGCCCACTTACAAAAGGGACCAATAGTGACGACTGGGTGTAACGGAGCAGGTGGTGTCCGGGCTTTGGGGGCAAAAAGTTGGCAGTTATGGCAATGCTTGACCGCAGTGATGCAGTCAGTGAAAAGTGTAGGCCAGAAGTATCCGGCGCGGACAACCTTTTGGGCAGTGGCCATCCCTGAGAAATGGCCGCCGCAGGCACCGCTATGACAATCATTAAGGACCTGTTCAGCTTCCTCATGTGTAAGGTAACGACGAAGAATTGTGTCGATTCCTCGCTGGTAAAGGACATCTCCGATGAGGAGGTAGCGAGAGGCTTGATGACAGATACAACGACGTCCATTACGAGTGACGGTGGGTCAGAACTTTTGCGTGCGTAGGTATAACAAGATATCACCGTACCACGGGTCTTCGGACGAGATGGTGAACAAGTGATTATCGGGTAATTCCTCGGAGATAGGTGGGGCCGGGATGAAGGAAGGGAGATCAGTGATGAGCTGGGCAAGTGCAAGGGCTTTAGTGCTCTTAGGTGTTCGGAATGTGAGGTCATATTCCTGGAGGATAATGACCCATTTAGCCACATGACCTTGCAGGAGACACCGGTTTAAGAGATATACCATGGGGTTAGAATCGGCGACAACTGTGGTATGACTAAGTAAAATGTAGTGTCTCAATTTTTGGGAGGAAAATACTATGGCTAAAGCTAGCCTCTCCTCATATGGGTAATGTAGGGGTGGGTCGGACAAGGTTTTGCTGACGTAGTAAATGACATGTTCTTGGCGTGAGGTGTCTTCTTGAACCAAGACTCCGGACACAGCATGTTCAGATGCCGAAACGTAGAGGATGAAGTCCTGAGAGAAATCCGGAGGGGAGATCAAGGGGGCTTGTGTGAGAGCTTTCTTGAGGTCCGCGAATGCAGCTTCGGCTTGCGCGTCCCAGACAAAGGGTACGTGGGTACGGAGTAGGCGCAAGAAACCGTGAACGGTTGTGGCGTAATCAGGAACGAAGTGTCGAAGAAAATTGGATCGCCCTTGCAGACTTTGGAGTTGTCGGAGCGTTCGAGGAGAGGGAAGGTCTAAGATGGCTTGGACTTTTAGAGGATCAACAGTAATTCCTTTCTGGGAAATAATGAAACCTAACAATCGGCCAGCTGGAACGCAAAAGACGCACTTGTGTGGGTTCAAGCGGATCTGATATTTGCGACAACGCAGAAAAACTTGCCGAAGGTCATCAAGGTGGTCTGATCGTTTTCGGGAACGAGCTGTAAGGTCATCAAGGTAGACGAGGAAGATATTGACCAAATCATGAAAGCAATAGGCCATGGCCCGCTGGAATGTGGCACCAGCATTTTTTAGGCCGAAAGGCAAGACGCGATAGGCAAAGGTGCCCCATGGGGTAGTAAAAGCGGTTTTGTACTGGTCTTCCTTTTGGATTTGGATCTGATTGTATTTAGAAAAACCGTCCATGAATGAAAGGACTTCATGCCCCGCACACGCATTAATGAGCTGGTCAATAAATGGCGTAGGGAAATTGTCTTTGGGACATGCGCGGTTTAAGTCTCGGAAGTCAGTGCATACCCTAATGGTGCCTTGTTTCTTGTTGACAGGAACAGGGTTTGAAACCCAAGTGGCATAGGCAATAGGATAAATGGAACCTGTCGTGCGAAGCTTTTCAATCTCTGCTTTGACAGCTGGGAGTTTTGAGGGATGGATGGGACGTTGTTTCTGACGAACGGGGGGTACATCAGGCCATGTGTCAATGTGGTGCTCTATAATGGCAGGGTCAAGACTAGGCATTTCAGTATAGGACCAGGCCAAGACATCACAGAATTCTGTGAAGAGTGCTTTGTATTCCTCAACCTCCTGCTCAGTGCAAGATGCTCTGAAAGCGATGAGTTCGTGGGTGCCGTCGGGGGCAGCGATATCAATTTTAATGACAGGTGAGATGTTGGCCATGTTACCCTCTTCGAAGGCGTCAGGTGCAGGAATAGGGTCTTTGAACCAGTCGACCTTGGGAGGAAGGAAGTCTTTGGACTCGACTGCAAATTGGGTAGCAGTGTTAGAGGAAGGTTCATCTGGTAGGAAGTAGGAACGATGGTGCATGTCATCCCAAGGATAGTCCGGGGCAGTGAGAGATTCGAGAATTTCCTCATCCGTACGAAATGTTTGGCTCGTCAAATCGATTAACAAGGGTGTAGTGACGGAAGAGATCATATATATGGTATTAATCTCTTCGGAAGAGGAAGAGTCCGGGGGGTGGATCTCCACAATGGTGGGTGATGTCGTTTCAAGATCTAAATGGTTCATCTCAAAAATAACGGGATTGACCTTTCCGAAAGGGGGAGAGACCGGGAAATGGATTTCTTTAATGGTGAGGCGTGCCATCTCGAGATCCAGATTGTTCATCTCAAAGAGAGTGGTATTAACCTCTTCAGAAGGGGAAGAGACTGGGGAATGGATTTCCTCAATAATGAGTGGTGCCGTCTCAAGTTCCGGATTGTTCATATCAAAGAGAGCTAGCCTGAACTCGGGGAGCTCGGGACAGTGATGGGAGTAATTCCTGTAAACATCGCATAAGGCACAGGAGTGGTTAGTGCGCAGGGATTTGTCGCGAGGCATAGGGGTTGGATCTAGATGGACAACCGGGATGGTGGGGTCGTCGTCAAGCATTTGCATGTACTCCTTTAATGCTGGTAACTGGGGACATAATTGAGTCGCATGGCCCAACTCATCGCATAGCGCGCATTTGGGAGGAGCACGAAACACAGGGGGTTTTTTGACTGTCTTAGCGGGTGGGACAGCAGTGTAAGGTTGGGGGCCTCTGCCCCCAGTGGGTTTGGGAGGAAGAGGGGGGGGTTTCATGGAGGATGACGGGGTAGCAACACCGGGAGGTGGTTGATTAGTAGTGACAATGGGTTGTACTAGTTGCAAGATGACATCCGGTGTCGGGGGACGAACGGGAGGCGAAAGATACCAAACGGGTAATCCTAAGGTTAACCCGGGGAGGTTGAGGGTAGCCATAACCGGGGCGCTAGCCACTCCTGAGGGAGGGAAGAGGAAAGGAATGGTATGAATGGGTGTAGCACCAATGTGACTAGGTACCGAAGGGGGTTTAGGAAACAAAGGCGTTTGATTAGTAGGAGTCCGCGTGATGTGAGACAGGTTACATAGATCGGATACTTTGGTGGTGGGATACGGGGGTGGAATAGATGGGAAAGTCGAGGTCATTGGCGCATATGAGTAAACTCCAGGACCCACTGAAGACACGAATGAGGTGGTGGCATCCGAAATAGGTTGTTCAACCTTGGGGAGTACGGGCCCTATAGAAGAAACGACTGTGTTGGTGGCACCCGAGATAGGTTGTTCCACCATGGGGAGAACATTTTCGGGCGCCGCAGGTGCATTGGGATCGTGGTAAGTAAGTTGGTAAACCGTGACCACGCGTCCCTCATGGGGGAAAATCATGATACGAAAAATGGTAGAAGTGACTACTCGCATGGCATACATGTAGCTGCGGCCAAGTAAAAGGTTATAATCAAGCTGGGCATTGATAACCTCGATGTTGATTAGGACGGTTTTGCCAGCCAGCTGGAGGGGGACATTGGTCAATAGGCCATGTGGTTGAGCTGAACGGCCGTCATAGGCTCGCAACGCAGTAGAGGACTGCTGGAGAGGGGGGGATCCCATTTTCTGCCAGATGGATATGGGCATGACACATGTAGAGGCACCTTCATCAATAATGCATCTATGGACGACAAAATTCCGGATAGAAACAGAAACTTGGAATGATATATTGGAAGGCAGGCGGGGTTCGGATTGGTCCAAATCAAATGCCATTAACTACGAATCAGTTGGATCGATAGCTCCAATGGATGAGAGTAAAGTCTTACGCTGCGAAGGGTAGTTTTTTAAGACTTCCAAAGCAGACATGGCTGCGGGGGATTGGGCTAAATCATGGACAATGTTGTAGTTAGACGCAGCCCGTGCATTAGGGTTGTTGTTGATACGGCGAAGTGGGAAACGGGCTGTTTTGGGAGCGCCATCTAATGGAGGTGGAGGTATACATAACGCCTAATCAGTGGGATGAGCGTTAGCGGGGTTATTGGCAGGAGGGGCTTTCGAGGTGGAGCCATATTGGTTTCGCCGAGTCTGGAGGTCAATCTCATCGGAGGACATCATCAACAGATGGTGGGTACCTGAGTCAAATATGGGTTGATCAGGAGCCGCGTAAGTGATTTGTTGGATGGGCACATTGGCTGGAGGGGGAGCCAATGGTTCAGTGTTCACTAAGCCTTGGTTTGGTAAGGGGTTTTGTAGCACCAAAGGTGGCTGCTGAGGTTGTGGGGGATTGGTTGGTGCTTTAGGAGCCGCCTTTCCTTAGCGTAGTCTATCAGCAGCCAAAAGTTGTTGGACTCGCTCCATAAGTGGACAAAAATGGGTGTAGTGGCCATAGACCCCGCAAACAGAACAAGGATAGTTCGTTCGCAAATTAGGGTTTTTAGCCTGCTTGGGCAGTCGATCAGGGTTTTGGTTTGTAGGGGCCGCGTTATTATTAGCGGGGGGATTAGGGTGTTGACTAGCTTGCTCGGTCTGTTGGTTGTTCCCACGATTTCGGCCTCTGCCGCGGTTTTGTTGGCCCTGGTTGCGTTGGTTGTTCTTGTTTTGTGGCGGGTTTTCTTGGGCGTAAACCTGTCCTTGGGTAGTAGGTGGATTATGAGTTTGTGCAGGTGCTGGAGCAGGCTGCGGTGGATAATATGGAGGTGGAGGCTACGCTGGTGCAGCTACTTGGGGGGGTTGTTGATAGTACTGTGGAGCGGGTTGTGGATTTGCCGCAGGGATTGCCTGTGGCTGATAATAATGAGGTTGGACTTGTGGTGGCGCAAGAGCTGGTTCAGCCTGCTGATGATAGTAGGGCTGAGGTGCGATCGGGGGGGCGTAAGCGGAAGTTAGATGGCCGAAACACTGAGGTGGACAGGAGGGTCCATGGGAATGGTGTTGATGTGGCATTTGAGCATACAAGTTGGTTTCTCCAGACTGGGATGTAGCCCGCGAAGGTTCAGGGCAAGGGGGGGGATGGGCTATGGAAAATGGTTGAGGCTGCGAAGAGATTTGGCCAATGATGCCGTCGGCAGCGTGCGATGCCCCCGGTGCATCGTGTTGGGAGGGATCGCCGCGGGGGGCGTCAGGTATGATGGTATAAAGATAACCCGACTGGGCGTAAATGAGATCGAACTGCTGGGCTTTAAGGATAGCCTCTTCCTCCGACTGGGGTCTTTCGGCTGCCACATCCTTAGCAATGAGCGGAAGGAGGGATTTGAGGAACCAATCTAGGAAGATCCGGTCATCTAACTTGATTTTTCATAGGCTACGGCATCGCCGCCATTCGTGAATGTGGTCTGTGATATGGGTAGCCGTGTTCTGCCGACAAGATAGGAGGATCTCAACGCCCACGTCATAGCGGACAGGTAACTAGAAGAACTGTAGGAAGTTTGAGGCCAGGGATGTAAAGGTGGCATGGGTGCCATGGGGAAGCTCGATATACCATTTGGCAGCAGAGCTAGTGAAAGTGCGCTGTAATAAACGGAGGCGAATGGAGTCGTCTACTATGGAGTTGGAGGAACACCATAGATGGAAGGACATGATATGGTTCTGTGGGTCTTAACCTGCCTTACCCTCGAACTTAGGGATGTCTGAGGGGAGCTTGGTGGGCATGTGAGGCCACGCGGGGTTGTGCCGGATGAGGTCATTGGTTAATCTGGCTAGGTCAAGTAGATTGAGGCTAGCCATGTATGGCAAACTCAACGAATGGTGTGACACTGTTGTGGGTTGGATCAAGTTGGGGCCGATGCCCCCAAGTGGAGGGGTCATGTGAGGGAGGTTTCCCCCAAGTGGGGGAACTATGGTGGTATAGGACGGACCTGCACCCCCATAGATGGTATGAGTCACTAATGGAGTGGGGACCGGTATTCCTACTGCGGGAATCGGTACTGTGAGGGGGACAGTAGAGGGGGCCCCCGTGGAGGGCATACCCAAAGTAGGTGAGGTACTGGGTGTCGTGGTGGATGTGCCACCAATGGTCCCTCCCATTAAGGGAGTGGGATTCATGCTGTCCATGGGGCTAGTAGGGGCGGTGTAAAGGGTGTTCTCGGATTCAGGCTCCGAGTATGATGTAAAATAAGGGGAGTCAAATTCTGGTGACGGAGTCCTATGCCGCTGACGAGTGGAGTCAAGTGACAAGGCTCGATATTTACGATGAGTGGTATCAAGTGATCCGTGCTATGGGGGCTCGCCTCGGAGGCACCGAGAATGTCTCGGGGAAGCAATGGTGATAAAATGAGGTCAAATCTGTGTGGGTTGAACTAACTACAAAACAGCTCAAAAAACTCTAATGCAACCGAGTGTGCAGAAGGAGAGCTCAACAAATGGGGCGCTCAGGCCAACAACAACTCAAAACACCCACTGTAACTGCGTGCTACAACAGGCGGAGTATCAACAGAAATAGTCAGAATACCAAAAAATAGCAGGTTGCCTACAAAAATGAAAAATGGTGGACTCACTAAACCAAAAGGAGGTAAGGGAGCATGCAAATACCTAACTAGTAGTATTATGACTCAACTAGACATATCCTCTGCAAGGTGATGAAATCCAATTCAGACAATATGAAGAGGAAAATCAAGTGGCTAAAGTATCCCCCTACCCAGAGGGACACCGGGTAGTCAAATCCTAGAAGAATGGCAACTAAGATACCCCGTTCATGACACGTCCAGAAAGGTAAATCTGCCGCTTGGTCCTTTAACCGCAATATTCCCTATACATGGATATTCCGAGAACTGCGAAAGGTAGCCCTTCAGTTACTGAATGGAGTTCGGTATTCCACTCAGACCTCCGGAACCAATCTCACGACTTCAACCCTCCAAAGGGAGAGGCCTTCTGGTAATCTGGTTGTGACCGTGTCAAAAAATACTAGGGGATTTTGGTTCCCTAAAGGACAACAGCTATGTCTCACATGTAAATAACCAAGGGGTGTTATTGGAAGCCTATCCCCTTGATCCTACCTAACTACAAAAGTTCTTTTATGTTCCCCAAGTGGGGTTAAAATGTTGGTTGAGTTAAGGAGTTTTTTAGGTCTCACTTGATTTAGATGACAGAGTGTGTGTTGGTGACGTTTATAAACCCAGAAAAGAAGTGCCAGGGTGACTTCGTAAATATCAATAATGCTGAATTAAAAAACTTTTATCATGCCAAATTATTGGAATAAATAATGCTAATTTTTTTTTAAAATAATGCTGTAAAAAGATAACAGGAATAATGGTGCAGAAAAGGCTGTAGGACTGCAGGAAATATGGCAGCAAAGGGGCTGGTGTCAAATACAGCAAAAAATTTGCAGCAATCAGGCCGCAGGTTTTGACGAAACAGGCGCGCTCAGATCGCGGTTTTTTGGATGACAGCGGCGGTCGGACCGCGGGTTTGGACGAAACAGTCGCGTTCAGATCGCGGTTTTTTGGCTAACAGCGGTGGTCGGACCGCGGGTTTGGACAAAACAGTCGCGCTCAGATCGCGGTTTTTTGGCTAACAGTGGCGGTCGGACCGCGGGTTTGGACGAAACAGTCGCGCTCAGATCGCGGTTTTTTGGCTAACAGGGGTGGTTAGACCGCGGGTTTGGACGAAACAGTCGCGCTCAGATCGCGGTTTGTTGGCTAACAACGGTGGTCGGACCGCGGGTTTGGATGAAACAGTCGCAGTCAGATCGCGGTTTTCTGGCTAACAGCGGCAGTTGGACCGCGTGTTTGGATGAAACAGTCATGCTCAGAATGCGGATAAGGGATGGACAGGCGCGGTCGGGACGCGGTTATGGGACTGAAATTCGCGGTCGGCGGTGGCCGAAAAGCGACGACCGAAAGTAAAAAACGGAAAATAAAAAGACTAAAAAATCCAGTGGAGTCGCCAAAACTGTAGCTAGGGTTTGAGCCCTAGCTTGTACGAATGAGTACATACTAAGGACAATGGATTCCTTAGTAGCAGTTCAATGAAATATGAATTAAAAGCTATAACTTGAAGTAAAAAGATGCTAAACAATAATGAGAATTAAATCTAAACAAGTGCATTAAACAAAACAGTAAAAAGTAAATAACATAAAACGAAAGTAGTAAATAGTAAATAATGATCTTTATTGATGTTACCTCCAATGTGGAGGTGGGTGAAGTCCGTTGCGTTGGTCCGATGTCGGTGGCTCCGAGCTTCAAGCTTCTTCTTCTCTTTCTCCAATGGTGGAAATGGGCCAAAAGGGGCTCTTACGGTGAAAGTAGCTTCAATGGTGAGCTATGGTTTCACGGTGAAAGTAGCTTCAATGGTGAGCTATGGTTTCATGAGCAATTTTGGCAGAGGCAGGATACTTGCGATTGTGGATATGGAATAAGGGGTTTCCACCCCTTATTTATAATTGAAAACCATGCGGTTTTAGGGTTAGGGTTTCAGCTATTTAGGGTTTTTTCCTCATTTTCTCATTATTTTATATTTTTTATTCCTTTTTTGCTTTTTTGGAGGAATTTTGGACATTTTTGGAGGAAAAGAGGGTTTTATGGCCTTTTGGATGCACTTTAAGCATTTTGGAGGCTTTTTGCATGGTTTTATTGGTTTTTGATGGAAATATGGTGGGAAAATGGACAAAATGAGCCATGTAATGGGGTAGATGAGGTAGTGAACCCTTTTTGGGTGATAACACCGTATGGAGGTTGGATCGTCGATGAAGAGGAAGGCACCGAATCCTATCTCTCTAGCACCTCATAAGAGATGAAACAGAATATCCGCAAGGGAACAAAGTGAAGAAACTGCACAGATAGGGCTGTCGATCTCTAGAGTGGTGGAGTCTGTAGCCAGAGTAGGGGTGTCTATCAAGGACATCCTTGGATATATCCTTCCTATTCAGTCCGGTGCGTAGGCCAAGAATCCCATGAAGAATCAGAAGTATCAGATAAGGATGCCAACGATCCCACAAGGAATGGTATGCACATTTGACATCGTTCCCGTGATGATGCAACTGAAATATGAAGACCATGAACTTCTTGCACTATAGGACGTTATGAATGAACCATATGTATCAATAGTAGCGGTTGGGGGTGGACCGATAGAGCGCATCCCAAAGGGCTAGGAAAGCGGGCTGGATAGATCTGGATTACTTGGGTTGATCAATATGTCACACTTTGGGTGGCCAAAAAAAGTGAATGCATGCGTGAAGCATATTTTAGTGTGCTTCCATGGTGGGTATTTATGGTTAGATGAACCATTTGATGTTACAATGGGATTGATTTTCTGAAATAACATGGCTATCCAAGGATGAGCCGAACCCCTCACAATATATCCACGGTAAAGATAATGAAAATAAGTTGGAAATGAATCTGAAGAAGTGCTATGCACTAGAGCGTGATGGGAGGGCATACCGCATTGATAGTATCAATGATCGCACGGTACGTATTGGAGCAAGGATCTTAACTAGTAAAGTAGTAGGGAAGAACCGCCTATTTCAATGTAATTCAGTGGTGGTTGCATGTCCTGATTTGTGTGTGCAAGGAGTACAAATGAATTGGTCTCTTTTTCTTATGAACCACTTAGCAGAGGACATCGTGGCTGTGCAGGCGGGTGAACGACCATTCACATACAGTTGGATCCTCATTTTGATTGCATTAGTGGCTTGGATGGAGCCAGATGATTACTAGGGTATATATGTCAAAGAAATAGAGGTATGCAAGGGTGTGACATATCAGAATTTATGATGGGTCAAAGAGGCAGAGAGATTGGCAGATTGCTCGATCCAATTTTGGATCTATTAGGAAGCGTTGTAGGCAGTATCGACAAAAGTTTCAAGGCTGATAGAGGAAGCCATGACAAAATATCAAAGGATTGTGCAATTTGCAATCGGACCCCATGCTATTCATGTTCAAGCATGATGGGACACCACCAAGCAATGGTTGTTGATGAGGTACAAGGTTACTAATGTAGAGCTGGAGGAAATGATTAATGATTGGCTCGTGGAATGGCGAGAACCGGTCAGCATAGAATAAGTCTCGAAGGGACCCCCAAAAGACACACCTAAAGAGCCTGTTCAGAAAGATGACCAGCATGAATCTGATAAAGAATCATTGAGAGAGACACCCACTGATCCAGAAGCTGAGAGCATACTCAAGGAAATTATAACAAAGAGGCATATGGATCAGGTGACGAGTAGTAGCACTATTTCAGCAATGGAAGAACAACTAAACTGGCTTGTCAATCCCGTTAATGATGCCACTAATGCCGCTGCAAAGGAAATGAGGAAATTAGTGCAGGAAGGCTTCTCCAAGGTAAGAACTAAACTAGATTCTATATATGACATTGTTTGAAAGAAAGCACTAGAGAGTGTGGCTGGGAATGAGTACGCGTCAATCAGCATCGAGCTCCAGGCTATTAATGTTCAAATTCTCTTGACTACGATTGATGCAAGAACCGAGGACTTGAATACCTCACTGCAACAGTTGCATAGCCTATAACTGGATATCAACATTCTTCCCACGCAGAAATTTGTACACATGCAGCGAATTTCCAGCCAGGAGTTGGCAGATCGATAGAATCACATCACCGATCGTAAGAGGAAGTAGAGATGAAAAATAACGAAGCCTATGCATTTTGGCATAATAAGGAGAAGCTGATGGACGAAAAAGAAAAAGAGGACACAGAACTGAAGAAATCGCAATAATAATTGAAGATGAGGAATGCTGAGGTGATCACGGAGCTTAAGAAGGGGAAAGATTGCCTCATTTTCGAGAATGCCCACCTTTTTTTATAGTTGAGTGCAAGTTGAAGTGGCAATGACACATGGTTATAAGCTCATTGATGAAAACATAGCAGAATTGGATGCAGTCGTGCAAGTAAAGCGACTTGGGGAAATTATCATACAGTTGCAGAAGGACAACAACATTTTGAATGCTCTAGTATATTCAGACGCACCTCGAGAGCAAATTTCTGAACAAAATACTGCCATAGAGGTATTGGCAGCACAACTTGACGAGCGGGAGCAAGAGGCTAAGAAGGTCAGTGAGGAAACAATGAAATTTTGGTGTGGTGTCATCCAAGATGCATAGTTAGAGAAAATGACTAAGCAATTGTAGGCGGATGAAGAGAAATTAGAGATGTTGAAGATGACATTGTGAACAATGTGACCAATTGTTTAGATTACACAGTTAACCGAACTAAGGGAGTTGCAATAGAGGGTTGGAAAGGCTCGGGAGCGACACAGGAAGTGCAACAAATAGCTGGACGAGTTCCAAGACATTGGAGAACAATTGTTTGTGAAGGAATTTTCCACACTATAGGATGTCCAAAAAGGAATGAAAGAAGTTACCTAAAATATGGTGGAGCACCCATTGAAGCAAAATTTTCTACAAAGTCAGGACATTGCTGAAAGAATTCTAACGCAAGAGAAGGATATCACTTAGCAGTATGCAAACTTTAGACAAAATATTAATGAGTACACCGTGTCCAACTAACGTGGCTTGAGGGCGAGCCACAAGATTGTGTTGGGGGCCTTTTGGTAGGGATTTTGGGACAAAACAGCTATGCAAACGCAAAATACACCGTGCAAGTGGAGAATAACATGCAAAGCGGTAATTAGAATATTTTAGATATTTTGTGTCATCTTTTTGTATTTTGACCATATTTTGTGGATATCCGTCATGATTTTGTAGAGTCAGTTAAGAGTTAGTTAGGAATTCGTCCAAGTTGACCTTGAATGTAAAAGCGCAAGCCTATAAATAGAAGTAGAATTGCAAGTGTCAAATAGAGCTAAATGAGGCTTAGAGAGAGCAATTGGAGAGTACTTGATGAATTGTAACTGTTTTGAAGGATCTCCTAGTTTGCACGGAAGTAATATGATAAGAGGAAGTTGATCTGAATCGTTGTGTTTTCTGTGCTTTATTGTTTTTGTTGGTTGTGGAGCCTGATCTTCCATATCCAAAGATATTATTCAGTCATGTTTGTACCCCAAGTGTAGTGTACACTCCTTCCCCCTGCTTTGGGGTTTGTTGGCCAACAATTTTGCGCACCCATGGTATTGGGTTAACCGTAGTATTTTCCCATGGTATTTTTCACCTATAAAATAAAGCATTGTAACATGACTTTGTATTGTATTATAGAATTGTAAAAAATCTCTATGGTTGTGTGAGAGAGACTGTCAGAGCATGAAGAGGAAGTGCCATGGTTTTGCTGCAGGTTGTATCCCTTCTAGGATGTAATAAAAGGACTAACAATTTCTTTGTAGACGTAGCCTATTGTTTGAGTGAACCATGTTATATATGTGTCTCTCTGTAATTTGTTTAATGTGTTTTGCATCTTGTTTAATGATCTAACTGTATATCTATTTTTCTCTGCAGTCCTATTTTCTAACAATTGGTATCATAGCCAAAAGGTCTATTTGGCTAGTAAACTTCCAGGAAAAAAGGGTTCCTGTTTCGAGTGGGAGCAATGGCAGAAGAGGAAAATTTTAGGGTCGAGAAATTTAACGAACAAAACTATCAGTTATGGAAGATGCAAATGGAGGACTATATGTACCAGAAGGATCTGTACCTGTCGTTGGGCAGAAAAGAAAAACAACTAGTGTCTATGAAGGATGAAGAATGGGAGGTTCTTAATATGGATTTTCCTAGCTTCATCAGTGGATTTCAATATTTCGAAAGAAAAAACAGTGGAGGGTGTGATGAGTGCATCAATGGTAACCTCTACAAAACACCCTCGTCTTCCAACAAGGTATTTTTAATGAAACATTTATTTATTATGAAGATGTCGGAAGGTGGATCTGTTACCGATCATTTAAATGAGTTTAATACACTTACCAATCAGTTAAGTTTTGTAAATGTGAATGCTGATGATGAGGTTAGGGATCTTCCAGTCTTGTGATCATTGCGAGAAAGTTGGAATAGCTTGGTCATGGTTGTAAGTAACTCTACCCCTAGTTCAAACACTCTTAAGTTTCATGATGCTGTTGGTGTTATTCTTAGTTAAGAAATGTGAAAAAAAAAGAACAGATGAGACATCATGTAATGCGTTGACCATAGAGAGCAGAGGGAGACAAAATGAGAGAGGAAGGAGCCCAAGAAATCGTGCCAAGTCTAAAAAGGGCAGATCCAAGTCCATATTCTGAAAAAGAGAGTGCTGGAACTGTGGTAAGAAAGGGCGCTTAATGAACAACTGCAGAGCACCAAAGAAGAAAGGTGAGAGGCAGCGAGAGACTACCGAGGAAGTGAATGTAGCAGGTGATGTGATACAAGATTCTTTGATTCTTGCATTAGATAATACTAGTGATTACTGAGTAGTAGATTCAGGGGATTCATGTCACGCTATAGCCCATAGGAAATTCTTTCATGATTATGTTCAAGGTGATTTTGGACATGTTTTATTGGGAGATGATGAATGATGATAATTTGTTGGAAAGGGTAAGGTACGAATTAAGTTAAATAATGGAAATGAATGGCTGCTAAAAGATGTAAGGCACATTCTTGCTATGAAAATAAATCTGATTTCAGTAGGGAATTTGGGAGATAGCAGTTGTTTGTCTATCTTTGGAGAAACGTGGTGGAATATCACTAAAGGACCTGTTGTCTGTCGATTGCACACCAGCAGCAGAAATATTCTAAAAGTTGTCTCCTCACCTGAGAAAGTGGGAGAGGTGTAACCTTGGGGGCAAGCATAGAGCTAGGTACTGTCACCTACTCCTAGCTCCTCCATTTAGGCTAACTCCTAAGGAAGCCAAGGGGGGTAGTACCTAACAAAGAGTTTTCTATGGCTCAATGTTTAAGTTAATTTTTAGATGTTTCGGATGCGGATGGGTGTTGTTTAGGAGTTATTGTGATTTAAGATGATTAATGTGATGAATTTAACACAAGACAAAGAAATCCACGTTGCTATCACCGAAATTGAAAGATAGACAAATATTTGAGAGCTTCACGAAATAGATAAAGCATTCACAGATATGATTTATAATCAAACATTCGATGGACAAATGGCCCAGATTATCAACAATGCTAAAAGATGGGACCAGTGCCTATGGAGTCAACTTATCAAAGATGCTTTGAGTGTAAATATGTGAATCCCAAAAGATGCTAGTGAATTTTAGGTTTTGCAAGTGCTCTTGGTAAGTTTTAAGAGTTTTTTGTTTGTGATCTTCACTTATGGTGGTTGGATGTCCTAACTTGTAATACCTTTAGTGGCTCCATTCGAAGACATGACTGACCTGTCTGGGGTCAAAGGTAAGTGTTCAATAATTTAACTACTAGTTCCCAGATTAGGTAGCCTGGCGCCCACACTTGGAATTTTCCCACATGCCTCCATATTTCTCCAACAACGCCAGTGCGTTGGTTATGGGGAAAAGTTTTAGTTAAGTTCCTCTTGTGGGGTTTAGAGATCCAATGTCGTTTCTGGGTATTTCTGGGCATACTTCGGAAAGGAGGGAAGGGGGTTAATTAATTAAAGGGATGTGAGTTGCGAATTTTATTAAGTTAATTAATTAAAACTCTTCGACAGAGAGCACTCTTGACCTCGTCTTATGATAGTGGTTCAAGAGACTTAGCTAATCTATATGCTTGATGCAAGGATATGCAGTGGGAATGCTCTCCGATAGAGAGTGCTCTTGTCTTGGATTATAGCAAGTTCAAGAGACTTTCAAGATTAATTGATTAACTTATTAAACAATTAAAAGACAACTCTTCGATAGAGAGCACTCTTGATCTACAAAGTGAGATTCAAGAGATTTCTACTTTAAACAGTTGAATTACTTATGAAAGATACAAAAAATTAAAAGATGAAGTAATCAACCTAGTTAATGAAACAAAATGGGCTAATGTAATAATTAGTATCTACTTTGCAAAAAAAAAATGAAAATACTCTAAGTACTCGAAATAAATCTAAGCTAAGAACAAAAGACACTCTTCCCCAAATGGGGAAGAAAAACCAAGTATGGGAGGCGCTATCCCACTTAGCCTTGTTTTATTAATGAAGTACACATGCCTTTGGAACTTAATCCTTGTCAGGACTTTGAGAAGTAACTTAAGTAAAAATGAAAAACTTTTATGAGTTTGTACAAAGGAGAAAAACTTCTTTTTTGGCTTTGGATCTTTGTCTTTGGATCTAGCTCTGCTTGCTCTTTCTTGTTTGGTTTTGCTTTTGGTTCACCTGTGGATAAGAGCTCTAAACAAGGACTAGTGAGAGTGTTAGGAAACCAAATTTAACCTGTGATTCAAAAAGATTATGTGGATGAGAAGACAAGTGCCTTATGAGATGAAACAGGAGATCAAAACAATGGAATGAGACCCAAAATCAAAACTTGGAAAGGATCAGGCAAGCTCACCGTTTTTTATGTAAAATGCACGATTTTTGGCGAAACGACTTAGGATTTTTTGCGAATTTAAAATTAAAGATTTTTTAACATTTTAGGCTAGTTTCCAGAATCTGGAAAATAGCAGAAAATTGTAGAAAATCAGTTAAAAGACAGCATGTACAAAATGGCATGGTTTTCGAGAAAAAGTCAAAAAATTTAAATAATTTTTTTTTTGAAAAATTTTGAATTTTTTTCTATTTTTTAATGAATTTCCAGAATTTAGAATTAACAAAAAAAAAGTCAAAAATCAGCCCAAAAATGACGAGCTTGAAATGGCACGCTTTTCGAGAAAAAGTCAAAAAATTAAAAAAAATCTAAATTTTTCTGAATTTTTAATGAATTTCCAGAATTTAGAATTAATGAAAAATATAGAAAACCAGCAAGCCCAAAAAATGAAAAATTTGCATGTTTTTCGAGAAAACTTGTGCACATTTTCCAAGGCAAAAAGAAAGATGGATTTAAAAAGGAAATGAAACTAGATCTTTAAAAAATGGACCTTTAGAAAGATGGATTTAGCTTTGAAAAAATAGACCTAAGGCTAGAAATCCTAGATCTAACTTATTAGAAGCCAAGCAAGCTTAAAATAAAGATTTAAATGACTTGATAACTTCGACAAAAGTGGAAAAGAGGTAAGATAGAACCTTGAAAATAGAGATCCACTTGTAGCAATCAAAGTAACCAGTAGAATTTTTTGAAGTTTGTTTGCAGAAGGCAAGAAAGATCTGTAACCGCTTGCAACCCTGCAAACAAAAATATTAATAATGGAACACTTGTATGTTGAAGGTATTAGATGCCAAAATATCCTGCTAGATGCAATCCCTGAAGACACAAACACTCAATGCAAATTTGATTAGAACCCTAAGTACTAGATTGTTAGTCTTTAATAAACATAATAATAAAATTGCAATACAAGGGTAGGGTGAAAGAGATATTACTTCACATAGGATGAAGACACAATTCCAAAATCCCATCAAGTGACCTCCAAAGTCTCAATATTTTATTAACAACAGAAGCTTACAAAATCCAACAGAGTTTCTATGCCAAACTCTCCTCTCCAATAGAGCTGAAAGAGCCTCTATTTAACAAATGAGAGAGTGCTAAAACCCTAAAACCAAAAAACCATCCCTAACCAACTTAGCCACCTAACAAAGAGCTCAGACCTAAACCAGAGAACCGAGAGTAAGGGGAGGCCTCCACCCAGGCAAGGCACCCCCACTCCGAACTTGTGCACTAAAAACAAGCCAAGGATGAGGTCACATGTGTGATGTAGGTAAGCTCATCCTTAGGTATGGCTGGAGTCTCCTTTAGGTTTGGGAAGCCCACTGATGGTGCAAGATTTAGTTTTCGCCTCGATCAAATCACCGGACTAACAAGTTCTCTCCATCTCATCTTTAGCTGGAGATGACATTTCTGCTAACTGATAATAAAATAATTTCTCTCCTAATGATGACTGAAGCTGAGTTATGATAACTCCAATCATCATAAGTGCTCCATGAGATGTCATTTAGCCTTTTATTTTACTGAATTTGGATTAATTTGGAGAGTTTTAGTTTTCTTCAAAATAATCATTTTTTTTAATAAAAATCATTTTTTAATAAAAATCATTTTTTTACTAAAAATCATTTTTTAACTCAAATTTGACTTTTTGAGTAAAAAGGCATTACGTGTCCGATTGTTGATCTGAAAGTTGGCTTTGACTGGCTGGCTGATCAAGAATGATTTTTGGCTTAAGGTTAGAGCCTTCAATCACTGAATTCTGAGTCCAAATCACGAACGGGTTTTCTCCATTTAATTTATGGAAAAATAAATCCAAAAAACTTAGGAAAAGTAATTAAAAATTAAAAAATTAAAAAAAATAATTTTTCACTCTTTGAAAATGATTTTTTTGAATTTTTTTTATGTATCCAGATGACTTAGGACATGACCATGATCTATCTAAATAATGTCTAGCAGGCTTATAACACTTAGTTGGGCTATAATAACCCCCCAAGGCCTAGAATTCAACATCGGGCATTCCAGCTTTGGAGAAAGCGAAAGAAAACCTCGTCAATTATACTCGGCTGAAGGAAGAGCATAATTGGTAGGGGAAAAAAACTCCCAGGAATACCCTATTTGAGATTCTACATCTCAAGAGACCGAACCACTCAAAAATATCCTACTAGCACATTTTATTACAAACCTCGCGGGGCCATGGTCAAAATTATTTAAATAAAAAGGTGACTAGCCAATATTGGCTAGACAAGTAGACGGATTGACTAATACATTGGAATCAGTCTTTGAACAAGTCTGTCAACTGGTGGCTCCTCAGGTAACCCAACTTATGGTACAAAAATTTGGATGACAGGACCAATGGTAATAGCAAAAGGAGATAGGATAGGTACGGTATATTTATGTCCTCATAATACTGATAAGTTTATCTCTGTAGATTCCACAGAAACAGGTGTGGCGTTGTGGCATCATAGACTTGGCCACATGAGTGAGAAGAGGATGCAGATTCTCCCCTCAAGGAAACTACTTCCATATCTGAAGCAGGTAAGTTTGGAATTCTGTGAGAACTATGTTTATGGAAAACAAAAGAGAGTTATATTTCTCAGGGTTAGGAAACAAAAGAATAGTGAAAATTTATATCTTGTCCATACAAATGTATGGGGACCAACTTAGGTACAATCTCTTGGTGGCTCTCATTATTATGTTACTTTTATTGATGATGCAACTAGAAAACGTTGGGTTTATTGCATTAGACAGAAATATGATGTGTTTGATACTTTTAAGAAGTGGAAAGCTTTGGTTGAGAGTGAGACAAGAAAAAGGTTGAAATGTCTCAGATATGATAATGGAGGTGAATAATGCAACAAGGAGTTTGTCAGTTACTATTCACACAATGGGATTCATAGAGAGAAGACAGTCCCTGGAACACCACAAGAAAATGGTGTGTTAGAAGGGATGAACAAAATGATCATGGAGCATGCAAGGTGTATGAGATTGCATGCAGGGTTTCCCTTATAGTTTTGGGTTGATGTTGTAAACACTATTGTTTATTTAATAAATAGACAACCTTCAAGTGCTTTGGATGGTGGGAATCCAGGGGAGGGATGGACATGTAAACATGTAAAATACTCATTTTTGAGAGCTTTTGTTTCTGAAGCATTTGTCCATATTGATAAAGATGATAGAAAAAACCTTCAGGATAAATCCAATAAATGTACCTTTATTGGTTACAGGGTTGATGATTTTGGTTATCATTTGTGGGATTATGAAAAATGAAAAATCATTAGGATTAGAGATGTAGTATTTAATGAAAAGGTCATGTACAAATACTAGTTTCAGGGTAAGAAAGTGGAAAAGGAAAACACAAAGTACATAGTTCTTGATGAAATCATAGAAGGTGAAGTTCCAAAGACACTAGAAAATCAAGAACAACATTAGGTACCTGAAACTCCTGCAACTGTAAGAAAATCTACCAGGTTGAGTAGACCCCCTGAATGATTCTCTCCTTCACTATATTATTTATTGATGACTGATTCTGGTGAACCAGAATGTTATGAAGAGGTAATGTAGGTAGAAACTAGAAAAAAGTGGGAGCAAGGCATGAATGAGGAAATTGACTCATTGGTAAGAAATCAGACTTGGAATTTGGTTCAGTTTCTTGTAGGAAAAAGGGAATTGCAGAATAAATGGGTTTACACGTTGAAGTAAGAACATGGAGACAAGAAGCGGTACACAACTAGACTTGTTGTAAAGGGGTTTGCATAAAAGAAAGGTATAGATTTTGATGAAATATTTTCTCCTGTTGTTAAAATTACTTCAATTAGAACTATTTTAATTCTAGTGCTAGTAGAAGATTTGCATCTTAAACAGTTACATGTAAAAACATCCTTTCTCCATGGGGATTTGGAGGAAGAGATCTATATGCAGAAGCCATAGGGGTATGAGGTCAAAGGTAAGGAGAATTTGGTTTGGAGGTTCAAGAAGAGATTGTATGGATTGAAGAAAGCTCCATGGTAGTGGTATTTAAAATTTGATAAGTTTTTGACAGAACAAGGTTATGATAGATTTCATTCTGATCACTGTGTTTATTTCAAGAGGCTAGATAACAAAATATATATTCTCTTGTTATTCCATGTTGATGACATGTTTGTTGCAGTGTCTAACATGCAGTATATAAATGTGCTCAAAATAAAACTAGATAAACTATTTGCAATCAAGGATTTGGGTGTTGCAAACAAAATCCTTGGTATGATAATAACAAGAGACAGGAAAAATCGCAAATTGATGTTTTCTCAAGGTGAGTACATAGAAAAGGTGTTGCAGATGTTTAGAATGCAGAATGCAAAACTAGTTAGTACACCTTTAGCCAGCCATTTCAAGCTAACTAAGGAGATGTGTCTAGAGACACAGGAAGAGATAGATTACATATCCAGGATTCCCTATTCATCAGCGGTTGGAATCTTGATGTATGCCATGGTGTGTACAAGACCAAATAGTGCACATGCAGTGGGAGTTGTGAGAAGGTATATGAATAATCCAGGTAAAGAGCATTGGAAAGAAGTACAGTGGATTCTCAGGTATTTGAGAGGTACCACTTCTCATGCATTATGTTTTGGAGGTTCAGACACTATTCTATAGGGATATGTTGATGCATATATGGTTGTTGATAAAGACAACAGGAGGAGCACCATAGGGTATGTGTTTAATGTGTGTGGAACAATAGTAAGTTGGATTTCAAAACTACAACAGGTTGCTCCACTTTCAATAATGAAAGCAGAGTATGTTGCTGCTATAGAGGCTAGTAAGGAGATGATTTGGTTGTAGAGGTTCATGGAAGAATTCGGTAAGAAGCAGGAGAATAGTAGGCTATGCAATGACATCTAGAGTGCCATTCATATTGCAAAGAACTCAAACTTTCATTCGAAGACTAAAAATATAAAACTCAAGTACCACTTCATAAGATTTGTTCTAGATGAGGAACTATTAAAACTAGAAAAGATACATACTAGCCAGAATCCTACAGACATGTTGACAAAGGGAGTAACCAGAGAGAAAATGAGTTCCTGCTTGGTTTATGTTGGCCTTCAAGCATGAAGGTGAAAATAATAAATTTGCGAAGTCCAAGGTCTAGAGCATAGTCCAGCAAGTACAACAGCGGTGGAGTTGTTGTAATCAGTCTCCAAGTGGGAGATTGTTGGTTGTGGATCTTGATCTTCCATATCTAGAGATATTATTCAGTTGTGTTTGTACCCCATGTGTACTGTACACTCATTCCACCTTCTTGGGATGTTTTTTGGCCAACAGATTTGCAGACCCATGGTATTGGGTTAACCGTAGTATTCTCCTATGGTATTATTCCCTTATAAAAGAAAGCATTGTAACATGACTTTTTATTGTATTATGTCATTGTAAACAATCTCTGTGAATGTGTGAGAAAGACTGTGAGAGTGTAAAGAGTAAGTGCAATGGTTTTGCTATAGGTTGTATCCCTTCATCTTTTTGGACTATAATAAAAGGACTAGAAATTTCTTTGTGGACATGGCCCATCGTTTGGGTGAACCATGTTACATCTGTGTCTCTCTGTAATGTGTTTAATTTGTTTTGCATCTTGTTTAATTATTCAATTGTATATCTGTTATTGCTCTTCGGTCCTTTTTTCTAACAGTGTTGTTGTTTTTTCCTACGCAGTAATGAATGACATGTGAATGTGTGATATGAATCTATGATGTAATGTTTTCTTGTTCTAAATGATGGTATCTTGTTAGATCTATTTTTCACAGTGATATGTGAACTCTGTTATGACTGATTATTGTGATCTATCTAAGTACAATTCTCTATGAATGTTGATAAGTAATAAGATCTGTATATGTCATGCAATGCTTGGTAAATAGGTAGATGCACATATTCCTCTCCTATTATGTGGAAACTTGGTTTCGACAGCTCTCCCTCAAATGCCTTAGGTGAGACCCCATCCACTCCGCGAGTGTTGTTGGATGGGGTAAAACCTATCTGGGCCAGCACTCAGGGAGGTCACGGTGGATTGAGGGTCGACATAGTGGAACCCCTATCGACTGGGTTTTGTTGGCTTAGTTTGTGCTAACATAGTAAATCAGTATGTTGTCTATAAATACCAATACAAATTTATCCAAGTATTTACTAAAGATATTGTTCATCATACACATAATATCCTCGAGTCCATTGGTCTAATCGAATGGAATTACTACAAACTCGTAGTGGTTGTATCATGTTGGAAAGAAATTTTTATGAATATCTTCATCATAGATCGTTACCTGAGGGTAACCAGACCACAAGTTGATCTTTGAAAATATCTTGGCTCCTCCTACTTGCTTGAACAACTCATCAATCCTATGGAGTTGGTAACAATTCGTGATGGTCATCTTGTTAAGCTGGAGGTAATCACTGCACATCCGCATTGTACCATACTTCTTATTTATGAAGAGTATAGGTTCTCCCCAAGAGGACACATTAGTTCAGATATAACCGTTCTCAATCAACTCCGTCAATTGCAACTTGATCTCCACCAACTCTAGTGCAATCATGTTGTATGGGGATTTTGAAGCCGAAAGTAACCCTGGTATCAATTCTATGGAAAATCCTAAGTCTCGTTTTAGTGGTAATCCTGGTATTTACTCAGAAAATACATTCGTAAAGTATATGAGAACTATAACTTCCTCGATGCACTTCTCTCTCTCTCTCATCTTCTACATCCTGGATGTTCAGTGAAAATAGTTTGTAGCCTTTCCTAATGCACTTCTTGACTTTTAGCGCATATATCTTCCTAACAAAAACCTTCTTAGGTATGCCTCGAATATTTGTCTGATTCCCTTTGCTATCTTTGCGCAAGATTGGCTTGTGTAGACAATCGATCATGACATGGTGTTATTCCAAGCAGTCCATGCCGATACATGCATCACATGATCCTAAGAGTAAAATGTTTCAATTTATCCTAGCAGGGATACCATTCAAGTTTACCTCACAATATTTAACTATTTCAGAAACCTTTCATTTTGTACCTATGGATAATTGCACTAGCCATGGTTTCTCATGTTTAATTTTGTCTAGTTTACATATTTCAACAATCTTTAGTGATACATAGCTTTGGCAAGCAATGGGGTCAACCAAAATTGAAATAGAATTGTTTCAAACCTTACCTTCTATTTTGACCATAGTATCCTGATGGTCCTCCTGTAGGCCATCCAAAGCTGTATAAATCCTTGGTGTTCCAGCTATGTCCTCTACCATTGGTCCTTCTTGTAGATTGTGCAAGACTCCATTGGTCTTGTTCTTATAGTCTTGGGAATAATGGGCCCCTTAAAATTCCCAGCATTTTATTTCTAGTGAGACAACATTGGCTCCTCCATTTGTTGCTGGTCTATTAGCATTTGGTGTTGGTACATTTGGATTTGTACCTGTCATGTTGAATTTCTTATTGGATGGAAAACTATTGTTTTTTTTTTTTTTCTGTAAGGCAGTGGGTTGAAACTCAATTTCTGGTTGTCTGAGAAGGTCCTAGACCTGTCTCGACTTCTGTTGATGTTTTCCTACCTTAGTTGTCCATGCTTGTAGAAAAATCCTATCTTTGTGTAGGGTGGTGTCCAAATTTTTAGGCATGTCAAATAAAATTCTCTCTCGAAAATTGGGAGGAAGGGATCCTAATAACTGTTGTATTTTTACTTTCTCATCCTTTATATAAGGTATGGAATGTAACATATCAAAAAATATGTTAATGAAAGCATCCATGGTCATGGAACCCATCCTTAACTCGTGAAACTATTTCACCTTCTTGTCGAAGAATCTTTCAGACGTGTATTTCTCCTAAAAAATTATGAGAAAGTTATTCCATTGGATTTCAGGGATGATTTTAAGGAACCATACTTATTTAAATGTGTATAAATGTTGGCTTACCAATTTTTCAAAAACCAACTATCAAATGATTGGCGATATTTTTCAAAAAATATTTTAATTTCCAATGATTTTATATCATTTATATAATAATTTGGCGATTTTTAGGGTGAAAACATTTTACCCCATCAAAATTGGGTGAAACAGGGCTTCAAAAATTGCAAAATGGAGAATCTTTTTTGGGATAAAAACATGGGACAATAGCCCACTGGGATAAAATTCACCCCTAAAATTATCCCCGTTGGATTGCCTTTACCGCATCCTTTTTGGTATGCTTTAGGTCTCTCCACCATCTAGCTTCTTTTCCATTTAAATTATAGATTGCTAGACTGACTTTCATCTCACTAGAATAGTTATGTACTCGGAAGTATTTTCTCATACCTAAAATCCATTCTTCACCTTTCTCCACGGTATTCATATCTCCTTTGTAGGTTGGAGGTCTTACCTTTCTGAACTCTCCTTGGAGGTTGTCATCATTCCCCTATTTCTTTCTGCAAGGAGAAATGGAATTAGCACTAGAAAGAATGTGATAATCTCTTTCTAGAGATTCAAGTTTGTGTTCTTATCTTCCTTCTTCTTTTGGGATACTGGCCCACTTATGATAGATATCTTTCTTGAATTTGTTGTTTGAATGAGTAGGTTATCCCTACGGGATTCCTCCTATCATGTTCCGCAGTAAAGATTCATTAATTGTTTGCTGCTCTTTCCTTTCATTCATATTATCATATTTGAAACTCTTTAAGTCTGCTTGCAGAATTTGTCTGGTTTTCAGTATATCAAAATTTAATTCAACCACCAATTCTTCTTCTTCGTCAGTGTTCATGATTTGAATTGTTCTTTTAATCCTGCAATGTAAAATTGTTAATAACAAATAATTTACTATTAATTAAAAAACTTTCAAATATAATTTATTTTCTGCAATGAACATTTGGTGTGTCCATTAGCTCTCTTAGTGTTTGAATCTTGGCTTTGAAGCCTTGGTTATGGTCAATATGTGTTTCATTTGGTCTCTCTCTAGTTTGTATGGGTGTCCTTAATCTATCAGTATCTATGTTGTGCAAATAAATAACCTTCCCGCTCTCTTAAGGTAAGCCTATCAAAGGTTTTCACATTAACATGTTTTCAAATTGATTTAGTTTTGTAGCTTGCATACTTCTCATGGTGTCTGTGTGGGTTTTTCCAGGTACAGAGAGTCACTCTAAGGTGACTTCGATGGTGGCTCCTTAGGTGGATTGACCAAAATCTTAGCAGGTAAGCCCTGTAAAAATTAAAAGTACCTTAACTCTACATGTTTGTTTTGACAAAATTAAACTCTCGGTTAGGAGAAGTATCACTATGTAGTTTCGATTTGTTGGGTTTTATAGTTGGTTTGGGCATCCAATGGATGCGACTATGTTAGTTGTTTCCATGGTATTTTCTGTATATAAAAAGGTTTGGGGAAATGACTTGACTTCCCATAGATGGTTAAGCTCTGTGTATAAATTTTGTTGTGTTGTAACATTTGGTAATGTATTTGGTTTAAATTTTAATGGAAATCTATGCGCTTAAACATACTAGTGTGTATGTTGGCTTACAGTTCCATTGATTGCAATGGTGCCATGGATAACATGACTATGTATTATATAAATTTTATGCATTGTATTTTTTGTCATGGTATATTCATTGGTCTAGGATTTAATTATTAATCTTGTATATTGATCTAGGAAGAAAGCATCAATCTCATCAAAGATCAATCAACAAATAACTCATGAAATGGTGTAATCGGTCTACAAGAATAGTAGCCACTCAATAATCACATAAAGAATGAATGATTACAATTACAATGACATGCTACAAGCATGAATGAAGAGACAATTCAAATTCCTTAGGAGGTCATTCGAATTGAATGAGTGAGTCTAGCTTAACTGGCTATAAGCCATGGTTCACACTCAGTTAACCACTGACCAAAACCCTAATTGACTCAACTAACCCTAACTAAAGTCGAAGTGCAATAAATGATTTAGTCTCAACTGAAAGAGATCAAGCACATGTCACAGCTCACCAACCATCAAGAGGTAGTGCTACACTGACTCCAAGGAACCCCGATGAGGTTAACTGAAGTTGAACTGCACATCATAAGTTGGTGGAGGCGCCCCTGTTGACTCCAGTTCATTAAATAATCATTAAATAATATATTTAATGAGAGAAGGCACCTTAACCGACTTTCTTGACTGATTGTAACCACAAGTTACAAATTAGGTGCATTAATATCAGTGAGATCACCCTTGGAGTGCTCTAGTTAGCCTCCGCGAATGTAGGAGAAGGCTAATTTAGCCTCCTTGACTGAAGGTAGGCATGGGTGTGACTAGATGATGTTAATTAATGCTCCACTGATGTCAATTAGTGTCAATTATACTTAGGATAGTGGTTTAACTAGGTCAATTTGACCAAAAAGAGTGTGTATGGTGGTAAATGTCTCCAACACCCCCCCTTAAGCTATACTGAAGAAGAGTTAGAAAACATAGATGCATAAAAATTCTAGGGCTCTAGTAACTAAGGCCATAGGTCACCCTATACAATGCGGAAACTGAAACAATGCTAAAAACAAACTAAGTGAGGAAAAGAGAGAAAACCCAGTGGGAAAAACCCCTCATCAAGCTGAACACTGAAGGTAGTCTAAATCACCATGATGAACTCACCCCCAACAGTGAACGGAGGTAAGTGAACTTCTTTTCTAAAAATTTCTTGGTGAAGATGTCTGCAATATGCTCATCATTCAGGCAGTATTGCAGAATGATAGTCCTATCATGCACTAGCTCCCTGATATAGTGCAACTGGATCTCTACATACTTGGTCCTCTACCTGGTAATTGGATCCATGGATATATTAATAGCACTTTTATTGTCACAAAATAGGATAGTGGATAAAGTACTACCAAAATCAAACTCTGAAAGAATTCCTTGCAACCAAACTGCTTGGATGCAAGCATTCACCGCTCCTCGATACTCGGCCTCTGCTGAAGATAGTGATATGTAAGCTTGATTTTTGCTTGACCAAAAAATGGGGCCACCACAAAACATGAATAAATATATGGAAGTAGACTTCTGATCAATAGAATCACCCGCCTAATCGGAATCTGTGTATCCAACTAGCTCTAGCTCGGAGTCTGTAGCATAGTGAATGATATAGGTCCTGGTTTCCTGAATATACTGGAGGATCCTTTTGGCTGCCTTCCAATAAAGATCATGAGGCTGTTGCATGTATCTTGATATATCATTCACAGAGTAACAAATATCATGTCTATAATGTGTCAAGTAGAACAAGCTACCAATCAACTGTCGATAGATAGTGCAGTCCATGGGAGGTGTGCTTTTTCCTTCTTCAAGGGTGATCCCTGAAAGAAAAGGGAATGATGCAGGCCTACAATCAGCCATTTTAAACTTGAATAACAGGTCTGAAATGTATTTGGACTGAGTAACCATAATCCCATCATAATTTTGCTCAATTTTGAGCCCCAAAAATTGTTTTAGAAGCCCCGAATCACTCATTTCAAAGGCAATGTGGAGAGCAGTTTTGATGGCTAAAATGGAGGCAACTGTGCTACCTGTGATCAGTAAGTCATAAAAATATAAAAAAATTATAATTATATGACCATCATAATCCTTTAAATACACATTTGGTTCTGATATACATCTCTGAAAGTTTTGTGAGAGAAGGAAGGCATCCATCCTGGAATACCACTCTCTTGGAGCTTGTTTTAACTCGTATAGTGACTTCTTTAGCTTGCAAAACAAAGATGGATCAATGATGTAGCCATCAGGATGATTCATTTATATCTCCTCATGAATATATCCATGCATAAATTCTGAATTAACATCCATGTGATGCACTTCCCAATGCTTGGATGCTGAAATTGCCAAAACAAGGCAGATGGAGTGCATTTTTGCAACCGATGCAAAGGTCTCGTGGTAGTCCACTCCTTGGACCTGAGAGAAGCATTTTGCTACAATACTTGACTTATATTTTCAGGTGCTTCCATAAGAAGCAATATTGGTCTGAAACACCCACTTGCATTGAACAAATTTCCTTCCCGGAGGAAGAGAAACTAGCTCCCAGGTAGTGTTTTTCTGAAGAGAATTCAACTCTTCATCCATGGAAACTTTCCATCTCGGATCCTTCTGAGCATGATAGTAGGATTTTGGATCTAAAATAATCATCAAATATAAATTTTCATACAACAAATTATCAGGACAAGAGAGCGCAATACCTTCTCTTTGGAAATCAGACCGGGTTCTCCTTGGATCATCCAGATTTCCAATGTTTTCTCGTGCGAAGGAGAGTGTCTGTCGGGCCCAAGTAGGAAGATGATTTTGCACTTAAGGTTCTGACTCAGAATCTAATTATTTTTTCACACTCATATAAGAAATCATAGGATCCTAATCAGGGTCATCACCCCCAATTTCATCATCCAAATATTCAGTAGAATAGGAAGGAAATTCAACAGTTTTGTCCTTCACTAGTTCCACCTCCTGAAGAGGCTCATCGAACTTGACACTTCTCTCAACGATGATATGTTTGGTATTGATATTAAGCAGATTTAACCCTTTAGATTCATTAGAATACCCAATAAATAGATATTCTATGCTTTGCAGTTGCAAAGCCCTTCTTTTATCAAGCAGAATCCGGGCCCATGCAGTGGACCCAAACACCCACAGGTTCGACACATCCAACTTGTGTCCGAAGTATGCTTCAAAAGGGGTATTACCTTTCAAATATGAGTATGGAACCCCATTCTGAATGTATGCTGCAACATGCATGTCCTCATCCCACAAATTTGCAGCAAGCTTCTTGGATTCCAACATATAGGTGGTCATCTCCTTGAGAGACCGATTCTTCCTTTCCACTACTCCATTCTGCTGTGGAGTGTAGGGAATTGAATGTTGGAACCGAATACCAATTTGGGAGAAAATGTACAAAAACTCATTACTGACATAATCCCCTCCATTATCAAATCTCAATATCTTGATCTTAATCCCAGAGGCATTTTCGATCAAGGCTTTAAATTCAGAAAATTTTTCACATACTTCTGATTTCTTTTTGAGAAAGAAGACCCATGTATACCTTGAAAAATCATCAATAAAATTAAGGATATACCTTGATCCATTCATGGATGTGACAAGAATCAGAATGTTGATATCAGAATGTATCATCCCCAATATGCATGTAGCTCGGTTAGCCTTCCCCCGATCGAACTTGTGCTCAGGGTGTTTTCCAATCACACAGCCCTTGTAAATTCTCGTGGTTGCCTTGATGACCAAGAGGCCTTCAACCATGGAGTTTTTATGTAATTTCTGCAAATATTTTAAATCAATATGGCCAAACCTCTCATTCCATATCCTACTAACCTCATTCCCATTAGTTAGCAGAGCAGTGGGCTTTGCATCCGCAACAAAGTGAGAGAACTCATAGGATTTTGCATGATGGTTTGCAAGGCCTTTAGCAATGAGTTTCCTGGATGCAATTTCTGTTATCTCAACATAATTTGGGCTAAAAGAAACTTTCTTAGGCACTCCAGTATGTGTCATCTGATAGACACTAAGGATATTTGATGCTAGAGACGGTACATACAATACATTTGAAAAGAAACCATTTTCAAGATCAACCGTACCTTGTCCTTTTGAAATGATGGTGGAGTCATCTCCCATGTGGATGGGGATGGATTTTTTGGTATCCAAGGATGAAAAGTAGTCTTTTTAAGCAATCATGTGGTTTGAAGCTCCTGAATCAATCAAGATTGCTTTGGACTTTGAAGTGCTTTCCATGAGGGCATGACCTTTTTCACGCTGTGGTTCCCGATCATGTTGATCTCTCCTCCAAAATATTTCCAGAAGATTGATGTGATTCCTCTCGAGAAGAGAGGTTGCTTCATCAAGATTCTTCTTCATGCAGGCATGTTTAGGCTGGAAGCACTTCCCACAATAAGAACAATTGACTTTTTCCTTGCCATTGTGCCCTTTTCCTTTGTTCTTCCTTGAGTCGGAACACTCATCATGCTGCTAATTTTCAACTCTAGGTTTAGGAGCATCAAATTTAGTTTTTTGATTCTTTTGCTGCTTTCCTTTACCCTTCATATATTTGGTCCCTGAGACATGGAGGTATTGATCACGGGAAGATCGGATGATCCCCATCTAGAAAAGCTTGTCATGTTCACTTATTAGGGATTCAATGAAGGCATTGAGTGTAGGCATCTTCCATCTAAGGGTTGTGAGATTCCCCGCATAGAATGTAGAAACCAAAAGTGAATAATCATCCCCAAGTTTGGAGGGTATGGTGAGGATGAGCTGATCATCCTTCTTCTCCACTTTGCATTGCTTTAAGAGTAAAACAGTATGCTTGAAATTTGTGAAGAAATCATTTAGAGTCTCGAAGTTGGAGGGTTGGAGAGACATGAGTTCATTTTCGAGTTGGTAAAACCTCAATTCATCATGCTTTCTATATAGATTCTCTAATTTGTCCCATATTTCTTTCGGACTCTTCGAATCCGTAAGATGGAAGAGAAGGTCTCAAGAAATAGAGAGGCACAAGAAACCGAAGGCTTCATCCTTCTTGTTCAAGAATATTGATTTTTCTATGGCGGATCTAGGCTCAACTTCAATGTCCATGGTGACTCTAAAAAGTCCTATGGAGTGTAGCTGAATCTCCATATCACTTTTCCATGAGTGGAAATTCTATGGAGTTAAGAGATCTACTGAGGAGGCTATCTGGATGTGCTGGAGTGAATGCTTCACTTGTAGAAACCTGAAAATCAAAATAGAAAGGGAAATGTAAGGTTGGACACCCTGCACATTCTAGGATTTCATCACACCCAGCATAGTTAATCAAGCAAGCTTGATCAACAAGTTCTTTACTTGGGGTATTAAGTGGTAAGCCTTGGCTTCTGGTGCAGTGCAGGATTTTTGATTTATTGCTCAAATTTCATGCATAAATCTGTCAAAAAGCTTTCTTTTGAGAGATAGATCTTTGTCCCACCATAAGCTCTGATACCATATTAATCTTGTATATTGATCTAGGAACAAAGCATCAATCTCATCAAAGATTAATCAACAAATAACTCATGAAATGGTGTAATCGGTCTACAAGAATAGTATCCACTCAATAATCACACAAAGAATGAATGATTACAATTAAAATGACATGATACAAGCATGAATGAAGAGACAATTCAAATTATTTAGGATCTCATTCAAATTGAATGAGTGAGTCTAGCTTAACTAACTGTAAGCCATGGTTCACACTCAATTAACCACTGACCAAAACCCTAATTGACTCAACTAACCCTAACTGAAGTTAGAGTGCAATAAATGGCTGAGTCTCAACTAAAAGAGATCAAACACATGTCACAGCTCACCAACCATCAAAAGGTAGCACTACACTAATTCCAAGGAACCCCAATGAGGTTAACTAAAGTTGAATTGCACATCAAAAGTTGGTGGAGGTGCCCCTGTTGACTCCAGTTCATTAAATAATATATTTAATGAGAGGAGGCACCTTAATTGACTTGTTTGATTGATTGTAACCACCAGTTAGCAATTAGGTGCATTAATATCACTCAGATCACCCCCAGAGTGCTCTAGTTAGCCTCCCCGAATTTAGGAGAAGGCTAAGTTAGCCTCCTTGACTGAAGGTAGGCATGGGTGTGATTGGATGATGTCAATTAATGCTCCACTGATGTCAATTAATGTCAATTATACTTAGGATAGTGGTTTAACTAGGACAATTTGACCAAAAAGAGTGTTTATGGTGGTAAATGTCTCCAACATTAATAAATATCGTGGCTGGGGTTTCACCTTACAGCCGTGAGCTTGGAAGCTTGGCTCGGGAATTAGGTGAATACACAACCTCTAAACAAGGATTTTTTGTTTATTAATAATGTTAGTGTATAAATTGGTTATAAGAGCATAGCTCTGTTTTGTCTAAGTTGTCAATTTAAATGTAGATCTTTTTGGCTGCTTGAGAGGCGGACCCTTATTGTACATGTTGTGGCGTTTATGTTTTTTGTTTAGCTATCATGCCTATAGGATTTGATTCTGAGCTATTTTATTGATTTAAACTTGTGGTTATTGTAGGGTTTATGTTTTTTATTTTAGCCACGATGCTTGCAAGATTCGATCCTGGGATGTTTAATGATTTAGACTTGGGGTCTTCTTAGCATGGGTTTTTGTTTTTGCCGTGGTGCCTACAGGATTCGATCCTGGGCTATTTTCATGAAATATGTTGTGGTTTGGGTTGGTCATTCCACATGATTTGATCCGAGGTGCATTTATTTTAATTATTAGATGATAACAAAGTGACTCTATCTTTAATAATTTTGTTTATATATGGTGCATTTGGTTCTTTGTTTTCGTCAATAGTAGTTTGATATATTTGTATATGAATTGTCCTATAGCCAAACCCTTGTAGGTTTCGATGGGTGGGCTTTGTAAAAATCATCAACGTTTATATTCATCTTTATCATGGATTTAATGTCTATTTTGAAGGCTGTAGATATCTTTTTCGATAGGTTGTTTATGTTTGATTTTAAAGTGGAAAAATAATGGCATACGCGCTGGAAATATGAAATCTGCCAGCATTTTGGTTTTATATTGAGAGTTGGTTTTTAAATGGTTTGTAGGAAATATGAACTATGGTTAGTTTGCTTCTTTTAGTTTGTAGTTTATTTATTTATCTAAAATGTTTTGTATCTAGTTTTAAATTCTAGAGCTTAGAGATTTGATCTCCGGTCTGCAGGTTTATAACTTTTTGAATAGTTTGTTTTTTAAGAATTCTCTGGTTTATATTTTTAAATTTTTCAGCAAAGTTTCAATTGCTCATTTATTGAATGACAAGGGTTTTGAAAACTAAGAAATGCATATATGACACACTAAAACAACACTAAGGGATATAAACTATATTTTTCCTATCTAGGTAATGGGTGCATCCATGGAGTTGGGTTACACTTTTTGGCAAGGCACTTTTGGAAAAAACAGAAAAAACGTTCCTCAATCGAGCAATTTTAAAATCCTCGATTTTGAGGATTTAACAAAAGCTCGATCGAGGTTTTCTTAAACCATCGACTGAGGTTTAACAAATGCTTAATCGATGTTTTCCTAAACATTAGCTCGATCTAGGTTTTATTAGACCCTCGATCGAGGGTTTAATAATCTCTCAATAGAGCTATTGTTAAAAACTCGGTTGAGGGATTTGAATACCTCAATTGAGATACATACCTCAATCGAGGTCCTAAAAAACAGAGAATTATCCCTCTTACTAAAAAATCAATATTTCATTATGTCTTTTAGGGGTGTAAACCCTTCCATTCATGGATCATCAATGATCGGATTTTATACTGATAGATTAATCATTGAATCTTGTATCTATTTAGGTGTCATGCATGTGTTTTGGATTTCATATGGTTTTTTTAATTCATTTTGGCATGTATAAAACGATGCTGAAACCAAATGTGGTCACTTTCAAAAAAAAAAAATATTTATATATTTCAAAATAAATTAACAAAAAAAATGTAGATCATAGTGCATTTTTTGTAGATCATGCTCATATATATATTTTTTAAATTATTAATGTATGATTGAATTATTGGGGTGGAACACGAGACACTTATTAACTTCTTCAAAATTTTAAGGTCACACAATTCATTAAATGCAGAATTTCACACATTAAATGATATCGGAATATTTAAAAAAAATATCATTGGGAATCCAACTTAATATTCTTCAATTTGTTTTTTAACTGCAATTCAAGATTCACATGGAATATATGTGTTTCGAGGGCTTCAACCTAGGACATGAGTAAAAAATCAGGTTTTCATCACCAAATTTGTCCAAAAAGTGTTATCAACCTTCATAGAATCACCCTAATCATGTTTAAGAAACTGAATTCTCCTGTAGCATAACATCTACTTCTAGGGTTTATATGCAAATAAAATCAGTCTTTAAGGCTCTATAATCAAAAGAAGAATCCATCTAAAGAAAAGCACACAATATATAGATTTTCAATCTATATTATAACCCTACTTTAATAAAATCTGTAAGAACTAAAGAGAAGGTAGAAAGACTCATTCTTGCAAAGTGTAGTTTGTCTGATGGCTATAACCTTGCACACTTAAGAACAAAAATTAATAAGAACAAGGATAATTATGACCTAAGATATGTCAACCAAATAACTTGGGAACTACCACGTTCCTCCCAACCATGACCTCAAACCGTTCCTGGTTTCAACCTGGATCCCTCAAGCTGGTTCCAACATGCAAGTATTCTATAGCTCCTAAACGTAAGGCTTCACCTATATCAAATAACAAGTTCTGTACCAGATTGCTTTTCCTTTTGGAAAATGCACTCTAAGAACTTTTAAGAGAATAAAGATCAGATAACATAGAAAAATCAAATCCTCCAAGTCTTTCTTTGGCTTGGCTCTTTATAGATAATATTTTCGAAAAGGGACAGTTAAATTTCAGTTAGATAAAGAATCATTTGTTTTCTTGAAATAATCTTTTACTTAATTTATTTGAAATTAATATTTATTTATCTTAACATTGGAACTCTTTGACTAGTTCCTGTTTGACTCTTTTTAGGTACTAAGATATTTAATTAATTATTTTAGTAAATAATAATACATAGATCCTTCAATTATTTTTTATAGTTACTATTATTACTACATATGCTTTTCCATTCATACCATATATAAACTATATATATACATATGTTACTATTAACATTTTTACCTCGGGAATCATATATCATGATCCCAAATCACATGGTTCTTTCGTTAGCTTCTTAGTCACTTATTTTATTAAGGCCTTCAGGTAAGGTTGGTCGACTAAGTTAGGAAGCTCTTAACCTCCTTGCATGTTGGATTACCTCGTATATCATGGTAGTTATTGACTGCTTGATGAGAAACATAAATTTGAAATTTCATTTAATCAACTTAAAAATAAGTGAGATGAGCTCGATATTTTATCAGAGTCGTTCACACTCAACATAATTAATTTTCAGTAAATCCTAGCGTTATTCAGATCCCATACTTAACTCTAAGAAACATGGATTTACACCTTAGTGCAATTCCATAGCTCCTCGCTCAACACTAATGCTAGGATGTACTTGTATGATACACCTAGGGATACAATGGCCAAGGATCCGATGTTCCAGAGCTTATACTCAACATCAATTTCAAATCTTCCAAGGATTATTCCCAACACTTCCAATTCTTATCTTTTCATGTGCTTTAGAGTTTCATGCTCAACACAATTGTTTCATAATTCATTTGCTCGAGAGCTGATTCTCAACACAAAGATCAGATACTCATGTGCTTCAGAGCTCACCCTCAACAAAAACATTAAATTACTCATGTGCTTCAAGAGCTCACGCTCAACACAAACATTAAATTAATCGTGTTCTTCATAACTCTTCTTCAACACAACATCTCATTAATCATGTGCTTCAGGGTCCATTCCCAATACATGCAATCACATATATGCTAAATAGAAACATATGTATTAGCTTACACCCAATATATCAAAAAAATCATCTTACTCATGTGCAGTGGGGTATTATGCCCAATATCCAAAATATAACATCAAAGCAACATCACATACAATGGGACTTATGCCCATAATTGGTAGGTCAAAAATTCAGGATATTACATAAAATCACAATTACAAGAATTAATCGATAAAAAGTACATTCGACCAAGTGTGTCTCCCTGGGGAGCACCGGTCTTCTTTCAGTAAAAGAAAGACAATATACTGATATTATGTATATATTACATGAAAGTAAATAAAATGACTATTAAAAACTAATACCCACTTCCTCGAATAGATGATCTGCTCGATAAGTACCACGGAGCAACTGTCTTTTCAAATATAGATTTAAGGTTGGGTTATCATCAAGTGCGAATAAAGGATGAAGACATTTTTAAAACAACATTTAGTACTCGCTACAGCCACTATGAGTTTGTCATAATTCCCTTTGGGTTGAAAAACGCACCTACTACGTTCATGTGTTTAATGAAGAACATATTAAGTAACTATATCGATAAATTTGTGGTTTCCTTCATTGACGACATAGTAATAAAATCTAAGAATGAACAAGAACACAAAGAACATCTTGAAATAGTTCTGCAACCATTAAGACAACAACAACTTTATGCAAAGTTCAGTAAGTGTGACTTTTTCAAAGATGAGATTCAGTACCTCAGATACGTAGTGTCTAAGGATGGAATATCAGCTGACCCAGATAAGGTAAAATCCATCATGGAATGGCTGGTTCCTAAAAATGTATCTGATATTAGATCATTTATGGGAATCACTCAATACTACAAGAAGTTCATAGAAGGATTTTCTAAGATTTCCTACCCCATAACTTCCTTACAAAGGAAAGGAAAAAAGTTTGTGTGGACTCAAAAGTGCAAGGAAAGTTTTAAAGAACTAAAACACCTATTAACCATTGGCCGGATCTTAAAAATTGCTGATCCATTCAAGGATTTCGTCATACGTATGAATGATTGCAATTAAGGGTTAGGTGGAGTTTTACTACAAGAAAATTATGTTGTATCTTACGAATCCAGAAAACTAAAAGATCACAAGAATAATTATGCGACACGTGATCTAGAACTTGCTGCTATAATTCATACCTTAAAAATGTGGTGACATTACTTAATTAGGGGAAAGTTTTTACTTGTGTCAGAAAACATAAGCCTTAAATATTTATTTGATCAACATAATTTTAATGCAAGACAACACATATGGTTGTTTTTTCTAAGCGAGTATGACTTCAAAATAAATCATATAAAGGGAAAATAAAATAAAGCAGCAGATGCTTTAAATCGGCATCCAAATTTATTGTGTGCAAGAAGAAACTATGAATCTGATCTGGGAGGTCAGATTTTAAGTACTAGAAATTATGAAGGGGAATATCATATAGTTTAAAAGAAAAGACTACTAAAAATGAACAAGAACAAGTAGAGATAGACTTTATCCTAAGCCATCGACGACTATTGTTGTATAAAAACAAGTTGTATATACTTAACATAAGAGAAACTAAATTGATAGTCACATGTATGAACTACATAAAGTACCATACTCGAGGCATCTGGGGTATCAAAAAATGATTTCCATGATAAAAAATGAATTCTTCTGGCCAAACATGAAAAAATAGGTGGTTGAATACTTATCTCGCTGCCTAGAATGTTAGCAAGTTAAAGCAGAGAATCAACATCCCACAGGATTGTTGCAACCACTACGCATTCCAGAATGGAAGTGGGAAACCATTACTGTGTATTTCATCACCGGATTGCCCAAGAATTTGAGACAACATGAATCCATCATGGTTGTGGTTTAAAAACTAAGAAAAGAGGCTCATTTTATACTTGTCAAATCTACCTACAAAGATGTTAATATTCCAGACATCTTCATGAACTAAATATTCAAGTTACATGGCATACCGAAAGTGATGATCTCAGATAGAGATGTGAAGTTTACAACTAACATCTAGAAATCCTTATTTAAAGGCTTGGGTACCCAGTTAATTTTCAGTACTACATATCAACACCAAATAGATGGGCAGACTGAAAGGGTAAACCAAATTCTAGAGGACATGCTAAGAATGTATGTTATGGACAAACTAGGTAAGTGGGAAGACTACCTACACTTAGTTGAATTTGCTTATAACAATAATTTCCAAGTTTTTGCAGGTATGAGTCCATTTGAAATTTTATATGGGCGTAAGTGTAATACTCCAATCTCATGGAGCATCCCTATTGATAGATTGATGTTAGGACCTGATTTATTAGAAGATATGGAACTAACCATGAAACTGGTACAACAAAACTTGAAGGCTTCCCAGGCTAGGAAGAAAAGTTATGCTGACTTAAAAATAACTCCTAGAGAGTTCCAGGTGGGTGGTATACATAAAGGTAAGCCCCAATAAAAGTACCTTGATATTGGGAAAGTATAAGAAATTGGAACCCAGGTATTGCAGGCCATTTTAAATTCTAGTTAAAGTAGAGTCGGTTGCATACCAGTTACTAAGACCTACCACCCAGTATTAAAGTACATAACGTGTTTCATGTTCCTATATTGAAGAGATATGTTCATGATGTTTCTCATGTGATTGATTGGAATTTAATCCAGGTGGAACGAGAGGGAGGGTTCCAAGTGGGATCAAAACACATTCTCGACAAGAGAGAACTTTTACTCCGAAACTGTACCATCTGATAGGTAAAGGTGTAATGGAAGCACCTTAGTCCGAAAGAAGCTAGTTGGGAGCTAGAAACTAATATGTAGGAGGCATATCCAGGACTATTCCAAGAGTGTGAGATGGATGAATACAAGAAAAAATTATAACACTGAGGATGATGTTATCCTTTAAGGGGACATGTATGTAATACCCCCTGAATTAATAAATTCTAATTCTGCTAGAAAATACTTATATTATTATTTTATTATTCTTTGACAAGAGGGTCAAGAATAAAACATTTTGTAATAAAAAATTCCCTATTTAATAAAATATGCTGAAGGGAACAAAAGTGGATATAGCTGTTGAAAGAGTGTTTGCTGACCCACAAGAGAAAAATGACATGTGGCAAATACCATTGAGTGGGAACTCAATATGTAGGAGGAATCATATCCGAAAATCAGGTCTGCACTCCTAGTTGAGTTGCTAGAGAGAAGGAGGCTCATAAATGACCAAGTCATAGAAAAAATACTATTTAATAGTATGTCCATGAGTAGCAAGAGGCTAGCATAGGACATGGACTAACATATGTATAATGGAAGAGATGATTCATTGAGATATATTTCTCTTGTGGTTCAACGAACAAGATTGGGGGTTCTGGAGCAAGTAATTTGGCTGCTGTGGGAGTTGGCTGTGATGAACAACTTCTCCAATTTTATTTTCCTAGACTTGGTGCCATGTTCCTACTTTATATATTATGAATGATTTTAGATGCAGTAGGATCTAAATGCGAAATCTCAAATTGCAATTATATTTCGTGGAAGTGTTGTTCATGCATTTTTGGAGAACCATTATCCATGTTTTGTAAATCCTAGATCAAATGACTATTAAAATAAAATATAGTTCCATTCATAGTTATCTTACTATAGTTATGCTTGAATGCTTTAGAATTGATCAGTCCGCATCTAATAGTTTGAACCCTCTATTTTTACACGGTATCAGATGTTCCTGCTATGTATTTCCTTCTAAAATTGTTTTCTGTAATTCTTCCTTAATTCTGCATTATGAATTGAGGTTTTTGAATGAAACTTTAATGATTGTTAACAGTTTATATCTGAGTTATTCATTATTGTGGTTGAAACTATTTTTTAATAAACAGAAACCGTAATTAAACTATACAAAACGCTATAAGAAACTTAGCGGAGTTGGTTAAATGTTCTCAAATCATGTCCATTCGATGGAATCAAGGTATGGTAGTAATCCCTAATATAGTTTCCAGATCCAATTAACTTACAATGAATTAAACCCCAAATCAACCATAAAACATGTTGAATCCGTACTTAAATGTTGATCCATAAGAGAAATTATATAATGGTTGAAAAGAGATTTCGCACTTAGAAGCAGCGCTCGAGTTAAACCTAAACAAATCACCTTTCATCGTGTGGTGGAGATCAATCTTGGAGAAGATCGATGACAATAAGGAAATTTAGCAGCAGAAAGAGTGAGGAATATAAAGGAGGGGTCGGCCTATGAAATTAGAAGTTGATCGATGAAATTTAAGATCGAGATATATGGCCGAGATCGATCATAAAATAAATTGGTGGTTCACAATGATTTCATAGGTAGAAGTTGTTGATGTATATGTAACTTCAGAATGTATTCTTCTATGTATCTTATGTATTGTAACCCGATGTTTACTCCGGGATTTTTCTATTATGTATTTGAGTCATGTGGTCATGCCCCAATGTTCTGATCGGGAGGATTAATAATGTAATCAAGTCATATCAATTCATTAGGTAAGTCCCCACAGTTTCGGGGCACTCGAGTTATTATACACTAATTATGGTGTAGGATCGAGTAGTAATTGTTAGGTTGATCCTACGTGTGAAAATGCAATTCAAGTGAACGGATGAATATAAATAGAGAGTGAGAGTCTCTCTATTTATCACTTGTGAAATACATCACATGCTCTCCCAAGTGTGGTGCACTACTGAAGAAGGAAATTTGGGGACTAGACAGAAGACAGAAGACTACTGCTCTTTTGGGAGATCTCTTACTATTTTGGTGCTGATTCTATCTTAGAGGAATTTGTGGGGTTTTCTCCTTTATGGTTTCCCCGAGGAAAAATCTTTGTGTCTCTTGTCTCTTGTGATGTGCTTATGTTTTATTGCTGTGCTTGTTATTCTCTCAGTGAAAAGATCCTAAGATCATAATGCTAGCTTAATGTGATGAAAAACTAACATGGCATCAGAGCTAACCTAAGAAGAAGACATTGTGCAGCTGTAGAAACTAGGGCTTCCTAGTTTGTGGATCTTCCTCCATAGATTTTCAGCAAACGTATGCTAGGATGACTCTCCATTGAAGGGTGCATCTTTCTGTCGATGTGGAATTCAATTTCAAGCATTTTCAGTTTCGATGTGGAAATTAGGCCTTTCTACAGAAGAGGAATTTTTTGAGTGAGACCTGCATAGGATTTTTCTCCTCACCAAAACTGAAGTTTAGAGACCTGGATCAAGAAATTTTGCTGGGTGAAACTCCAGGAAAGTCAAACCCTAGTTTGACCATAAGCTAGGAGAAACCCTAAATACTAAAACTGCTAAGTTTTGGTACAGTCACTATACTCCGAGATTGGAAAAGTATCAGAAGCTGAAAATTGCAGGGGCAGAATATAAAATCCTGATGAATCATGTGTCCAAAAATCAGACTGCTATTCACTGTACCTCAGGAGATATGATCTCTCCAAGTTAGGGTTCCAGCCTCTTCCAGAATTCATCCCTAAACAGGACATCTAGGGAGATCTGCAATATCATGAGCTACAGATTTCCAAATGGAATTCCTGAAGATGTTCCAAAAATAGCACGGAATTTAATTTTAGTGGACTGAATATCAGACTCAGAAGATGAACCAGTGACATGTGGCATGCCGTACAACTTTGCTGTTCTGAACAGTCCTGTAACAAGTCACCTTGGGAAAAGGATCATAAATCCAAAATGGTGAAACCAATTCTGATGAAACCTACAGTGTTGGATCAGGGACATGTGAGGTTACCTCAGCGTGAAATTTTATACACAGAAGATTAGTAATTTTGGAGAGATCATAGAAACAGTAACAGGAATTTCTGCAGAAGAAATCAGAAAATTAGGGCTTCCTGTTTTGGGAGCTTCCCTCCACTGTTTTCAGAAAAGGAGTACATTGGACAGCTCCATTTGAAGAGATATATATATTTGTCGAATCATATCTGAAAGGTTCCAAGTTTTGAAAATTAGGGTTTCTGCGACAAACCCTAGATCAGCGAACTCCGGGACAAGGACGGACACCTCAAATCGGTAAGATCTAATCTTTTGTATTTCCATTTGAGTTTCTTATTTGAAAGATGTCTCATCATACCAAGCTTGATGAAAATCTTGAGGGAGATGATAACTTCCGAGCTTGGAAGTATAGGATCTCCCTGGTCCTCGAAGAGAATGAATTAGACTCCTACATTCATGAGGAGGTTCTAGTTCCAGAGGGAGATGAGGCAAAAGCCTTGCATAATAAGAAGATGGTTATGGAAAAGAGGATCATTGTTGATTCTATCAAGGATCATCTTATCCCACAGGTGTCCTCTCTCAAGACACCTAAAGCTATTTTTGATTCCCTAACCAAATTGTTTGAAGGAAAGAACATCAATCGGAATATGACCCTGAGGAACTAGCTGAAGAATGAGAAGATTCAGAATGCAGAAACCATCCAGTCTTACTTCACAAGAGTTTCTCAAATCAAAGAGCAACTAGAAGCTGTTGATGAAGAAGTGGAGAACGCCAATATTGTGATGACTACCTTGAATGGCCTCCCTAGGTCATGGGATGCTTTTATCCAAGGAATTTGTGCGAGAAAGAAGCTGATAAAATTCAGCAGACTATGGGAAGAATGTTCTCAAGAAGAAGCACGGATAGCAGCTCAAGAAGAGAAGATGGGAAGTGAAGACCAAGCTCTTACAGTTCATTCCAAGAAGGGAAGAAGAAAACCTAATTACTCCAAAGGTAAGGATCCTCATCATAAAGACAACTTTAGAAGAGATTTATCTAAAATAAGATGTTATACATGTGATGAAAGAGGACACTTTGCAAAAGACTTCCCTAAGAACAATGGCCACTCTCATAAGAAGAAAGGAAATAAAAGAAGACATCATGCTCATGATGCAGAGGATGATGAACCAACCAAGAAGAAATCTAGATATGAAAGTGAAGATTCTTCAAGCGAGGATGAATATGTTCTGATATCAGCCCTCACAGGTAACATTACTCATGGTAGTGATGATTGGCTTATAGACAGTGGGGCCTCCAAACATATGACGGGATTCAAGGAATCTTTTGTAAGATTGTCAGAACATGAATCACCTCACAAGGTTAAACTAGGATATGACTACCAATATCCAATAAAAGGTAGTGGGAAATCTTCATACAAGCTAGACTCTGGTAATTCTCTAACAATGAAAGAAGTATTGTTTGTTCAAGGACTTAAGAAGAACCTTCTCTCCATTTCAGCATTGATGCAAAAGGAATGCGGGTTGCATTCATAGATGGTCAAGTCATCATGTGGCCAAAAGGAAAGACTATCGATGATGCGGTAGTGATTGGAGAACAAGAAGGAGGCTTGTACAAATTGAAGGGCCATCCAGAACAAGCCTTGATCCATGACACAGTAGAGCCAAATGAGCTTTGGCATAGAAGGCTTGCACATGTGCATTACAGAGCACTACCTATTGCAACCAAAGCTGTTGAAGGTCTTCCTGAATTTCAAGCTATTTGAAGGGAAGAAAAAATCAGAATATCCAGAATGCGGAGACCATGCAGTTATAAGAATCTCTCAAATCAAGAACAACTTGAAGCGGTGAAGAATGCAGAAGTGGTGATGGCCACCTTGAATGGCCTCCCAGGATCATGGAATTCATTCATTCAAGGAATGTGTTCCATAAGGAAGTGATTACATTTCAGCAGACTTCAAGAAGAAGAAGAAGCTTGAATCATAGGAAGAGAAGAGAAGATGGGAGCAATTGAAGATCAAGATCTTGCCATCCAAAGAAGATCTCTCACGCAATGAGGAATATGAAGAAATCAACTCTTGAAGAACCTCTTATCCACCTTAGCATTTGGATAAGAAACGATGCTACCATGAATGAAGAAGACGATGAAGATGAAGGCTCAAGAAGCAGTATACCCACGAAACAAATAAAGATAAGTATTCAATTATCATTTCATGATATTGTTTTGTTATGCATTTGTTTATATTCAGTTATTGTATTGTGCATGATAGGATGTTTGCATTATTGACAGAATACTACTAATATGCATGTGATGGGTAAGTAGCTCATGGTGCTATACAAATTCTCCAATGCTACTTATCTAGAATGAAACCTCTTTGCTGACACATTGGATTAGTGCACAATCTCAATGTTGTCCTGGTAGAGATGGAAGGCATCTAGAAAGTTTCAGTGAGATATGGATGAATGTTGTATTGGCTAAAGTAGTTGCATGATCATATATTTATGCATAAGTGTTTGCCAGTATAAATATTCCTTACGAAATGTTTCTAACCATACAAATGCATTTGACTTGTAGGAAAGGCCGCATACATAATCGCCTACAAGCAAAGAAGAATGAAGACTTGTTCCAAAGAGAAAGTGACAACATTTCAAAATGAAGAATAATATGATGAGTGCAGTGACATCATTGATGCAAAACCTTCTAGGCACCAAGAAGAAAGGGAAGACTAGTTCAAGAAGAATGATGTCAGGGCGTAGTATCGAGACCTGAAGAGAAGTTCATAGTTCCATCATGCAGTATATGGAAACATCGTGGGATACAAAGTAATATTCGTAGCACAAGGCTTCTCATGAAAATAAGGCCTAGAATACGAAGAAACATTTGCAGCCAGTAAGAGTTTAAACACATACATGATGAGCCTAATGAACATCTTAACCTTTGCTACAAGGTTGAAGATGAAATTATATACACTATATGGATACTACTTGTCACTCTGGTACAGAATGTTTTCAGTGCATAGAGCACAGAAGACAGAGGGAGTATTATGCTTCGCTTCAGAGGGAGTGACTACACAAGATCTAAGGTTCGACATTGTATGACAGGATGGGCAGATTACTGATGACTCTAGGCTTTACTGAGAGTAAAGCGGATTCCAACCTTTGCTTCAAGTTTGAAGACATAATACCAGTGATTCTCATGTTATGTGTCGATGTACTATTGTTCTAGGTATGGAGGTGTGGTAGAGTGCAGATGGAATCTTCCTTGGACAAGGGAAGTATGAAGTAGAGATCATGAAGAGGTTCAGGATGATGGACTGCATGGCCACACCTATGGCATCGAACCTGAAGCTATTGAGTGATGCTTCATTAGAGACGGTTGATGCTACGATGTATCATCAGATGATTGGGTCATTGATGTACCTAACGAACACGAGACCAGATATTTGCTTTGCTGTGAACACCTTGAGCCAGTACCTGACAGATCCAAGAAGTGTTCACTTGATGGCTGCAAAGCATATTCTGAGGTACCTGAAGGGTACAATTAATTATGGGCTCAAGTACGATGTGAATCAGAAGATTAACCTAGAGGGTTATGTTGATTCAGATTGGGCAGGCAGTGCCGTCGACAAGAAGAGTACTTCGGGATGTTGCTTCAGTATGGGATCAGGTGTGATCTCTTGGTTTAGCCGAAAGCAATCCTATGTGGAACTGAGTACAGCTGAAGCAGAGTATGTCGCAGCTTGTTCAGCTAGTTGTGAGGCAGTATGGCTGCGGAAGCTACTGTCTGATATATTTGATCTCCAGTTAGATGCTACTTGTATACATTGTGACAACCAGAGTTGCGTGAAGTTGCCAATGAATCCAGTGTTTCATGAAAGGACAAAGCATATTGAGATCAAGTATCACTATATCAGGGATATGGTGCAGAGAGGAGCGGTGAAGCTCCTGTATGTTGCGACGAAGGAACAGATAGCTGATATATTGACGAAGCCATTGGCTAGGATAAAGTTCGAGTAGTTCAGAGAGAGACTTGGTGTTCTCTATATTGAGGCTTCCTCCCAGAGAAAGTGATGAGACCCATAGCCATTCTGACATGGTGAGAGGATTGGTTCCTTCCATGGTCAGATGTAAGGGCTAAGCCATTCTTTCATGGTGAGAGGATTGGTTCCTTCCATGTCAGATATGAGTGCTGAGATCCATAGCCATTCTGATGAGTAGGTCAGATATAAGGGCTGAGCCATTCTGTCATGGTGATAGGGTTGCTCCCTTCCATGATAGATATGAGTGCTAGCCATTATGTCAAGTAGGACAGATGTAAGGGCAACTTCCATTCTAGGAATGGAGGCACTTGGTCAGTTACCAGGATCACTCAGTGTAGGACTGAGTAGCCATTCTAACATGGTGAGAGGATTGGTTCCTTCCATGGTCAGATGTAAGGGCTGAACCATTCTTCTCATGGATAAAGGATTAAGTTCCTTCCATGTCAGATGTGAGTGTTGGCCATTCCGATGAGCAGGTCGGATGTAAGGGAAACTGCCATTCTCTAGGAGAATGGAGGCACCTGGTCAGTTACCAGGTAGCTCAGTCGAGGAGGACTGGGGGCCATTCTAATATGATTGTTGGGATGTGTTTCCCTCATGATCATATATGAGTGCATGCCCTTCCATCATTGTGAGCAGGATGTGTTCCCACCTAGATGGATGTAAGTGCTGAGCCTTATCACAGATGATAGTAGGTGTGTCCTATCATGCTGGTGACTGTAAGTGCTATGCCATCTCATAGATGATAGTAGGTGTGTCCTATCATGCTGGTGACTATAAGTGCAGTGCCTTTTCATAGATGGTAGTAGGTGTGTCCTACCATGCTGGTGATTGTAAGTGCAGAGCCTTTTCACAGATGGTAGTAGGTGTGTCCTACCATGCTGGTGATTGTAAGTGCTGAGCCTTTCCATAGATGGTAGTAGGTGTGTCCTACCATGTTGGTGGATGTGAGCACTGTTCCTTTCCACAAATGATAGTAGGTGTTTCCTATCATGCTGGTGGTTGTAAGTGCTGAGCCATTTCACAGATGATAGTAGGCGTGTCCTATCATGCTGGTGAATGTGAGTGCTGGGCCTTTTTGATGGGATTGTAGTTTACTACATGATCAGATGTGAGTGTTGGGCGTGCCTTTCTGATGGGATTGTAGTTTACTACATGATCAGATGTGAGTGCTGGGCGTGCCTTTCTGATGAGCAGGTCAGATATAAGTTCTGGGTGAAGACCTACATGAGGGTAGGCCTACAACCAGCATGAAAAAGGGATGGCTCTGTAAAACTTCCTATGATGAGAAGAATCATGAGATAGCACCAGTGTTGATCCAGATCGAGTGATGATCCGGATCCAGTAATGATGATCCAGCAGTAGTGATCCGGATCAAGTGATGATCCAGATCCAGTCTAGTGATGATGATCCAGATCGAGAGATGATCTAGATCCAATGATGATGTTCTATGATGATCTAGATCGAGAGATGATCCAGATCCGATGATGACTTGAAGACGAAGATTACTTGAAGACGAGATGATCCAGTTGATACAGAGAAGAAGACCAGTGCTGAAAATTGTGCCAAAAGAATACCTTCCTAGTTGAGAGGGAGTGTTTATGTATATGTAACTTCAGAATGTATTCTTCTATGTATCTTATGTATTGTAACCCGATGTTTACTCTGGGATGTTTCTATTATGTATTTGAGTCATGTGGCCATGCCCTGATGTTCCAATCTCGAGGATTAATAATGTAATCAAGTCATATCAAGTCATTAGGTAAGTCCCCATAGTTTCGGGGCACTCGAGTTTTTATACACTAATTAAGGTGTAGGCTCGAGTAGTAATTGTTAGGTTGAGCCTACGTGTGAAAATGTAATTCAAGTGAATGGATGAATATAAATAGAGAGTGAGAGTCTCTCTATTTATCACTTTTGAAATACATCACTTGCTCTCCCAAGTGTGGCGCACTACTGAAGAAGGAAATTTTGGGACTAGACAGAAGACAGAAGATTGCTGCTCTTTTGGGAGATCTCTTACTGTTTTGGTGCTGATTCTATCTTAGAGGAAGTTGCGGGGTTTTCTCCTTTATGGTTTCCCCGAGGAAAATTATTTGTGTCTCTTGTCTCTTGTGATGTTCTTATGTTTTATTGTTGTGCTTGTTATTCTCTCAGTGAAAAGATCCTAAGATCATAATGCTAGCTTAATGTGATGAAAAACTAACAGAAGTTGCAGGTTTTGAACAAATTTGGATGTGCACAATTTTTTTTATGGAATGATCTTCTTAATTTTGGATTCCTCTATTGATTTGGTGGGGACCTTGGTTCAACTAGAAATTTGTTTAACAACAGTGAGAGGCCACAAAATTTTTATCCAAAGGAATTTGTTACAGGATTGAGTCCATCTGAGTGAGTTAAACTTTGATCCACAATTTTAGAATATCAACGGTCAAGATTGTATCTGCAAGAAGATCAATGGTTGATAATAGTCACGGAGGTTTCATTTTGAATCCAAAAAATAAATCAGATCGATGGTTAGGATTAAATACACAAAAGATATCAATGGTTTATAGAAGTTGCGGAAGGAAGAAAGCAGTAAAAAGAAGGACGAGGAAGAATGTTGAGTTTTGATTTCTGATTTCTGCATCAGATCAATATCGATAGTTAAGGTTGATTACAAAAAGATTCATGGAATGTGGAACATAGAAAGGAAAGAATTCATATTTCCAGAACATAAAGTTTCCAAAGTCTGATTTCTGCATTAGATCAAGATCAAAGGTCAAGGTTGATTCCACGAAGATCAACGGTGTGGAACGCAATTGTGGAATGTGGAAGGTGGAAAGGAAATAATTAATATTTTCAGAAGGTAAAATTCTGAACTCTAATTTACGCATCAAATCAATATCGACGGTCAATATTGACTCCACAAGCATAAACGGTGTGGAAAGCAATTGCAGAATGTGAAATGTGGAAGGAGGAAAGCGGTCAAATGAAGGTATCGATATGTTGGGTTTTTGAATTCCATATTTTGCAATAGAATTAGGAAGGTGGAAGTCGAAATGTGGAAATTAGGAAGACCAAGTGATCACTCCATGGATTTTCCAACTTCCAAGGTCTGCAGTGGAAGGACGAATGCGGAATTGGAACAACAAAATGGTTCTTGCAAAAGAAAAGTAACTTAGCTTTTTTTTAATTTTTGGTTTGGAAAACTATTATTTTGGGAAAATGGTTTCTAAGTTTTGTTCAAGAAATTATGAACATTTCATATGACCAGGGTTATGCTTTAAACTCTCTAATTTTTTTGTAATGCCTCATAATAGATGAATTTTTATTTAAATTGTCTACATATATATGGTTATAGAATTTTTTTTTATGTGAAACTGGAGGTATGTTAAACTACAAAGTTGGAATGACTCCTAAACTAACTCAGTGCGGTAAAATCACCACTCAATATCACTAATGCATATTCAAATAACTAACTTATTCTACAATTAGTTAACTCATAAGGGTAGGTGAACAAAGGTCCCCACACTCCCTTAAATCATGCAAACTGACACTAGGCTAGCTAATTGGTATATAATTGATGGTAACTAGAGCATAAATGGGCATAGTTGATTACCTACCAAGTTTAAGTGAAGGATACGTCTTGTGGAACTAAGTGCGGGTTTCTAAATTATAGGGATTGGTCCTTCGGGAACCTGAACGCATGCAATCAAGTGTACTAAGTGGTAGATGTTCCCTAGGTGTGTCCTCGATGCACTAGTGGAGTGATGAAGACCTCCTAAGAATGGAAAATAGACAATTATACTATATGGTCAAATGGAGGATTAATAATAATCCCAACCCCCCCTTAATCCCGACTTTGGAAAACCTAGGCCCTAGAAACTAAGACCAAAAGTAACCCATACAATCTAAATGAAAATAATAATAACTAATTAATAAAACCGAGAATATGGGGAAAACCTCATGGGAAATCCCACCCTCAAAATAAGAATGAAAATCAATATCAAACTTTCATATCAAGATAAAATATCTTCTTGAATAAAAAACTTGTGAAAATATTTCTGCGGCATGCATCACTATGGTGCAGTGAAGCAGTACAATGCTCCTTGTGTGTACTATTATCCTTGGCCCGTGCATATGAACCTATCCATGTTCTTCCAATCCTATAGACAAGAGAAGGAATGTTTTGTTTGTCTCTTCTTTCTGAAGGAAGAGTCGCATGATCCAATTTTTCTTCAGTGAGAAGAATTGTTGATTATTCTTTACCATCATGTAACATCTCTCTAGGAGCTTGTTGCACCTTTCTAAAGGAAGTGAATTTTCTTGACATAGTGCAAGGTTCTATTTTTGAAACTAGGATCTTGTTCTCCACATGTCAAACAGCTCTCCATTAATGTTTTGAACTACCTCAATAACCTTGTTTTCCCATTTAGGCCTAGGATTGGGCGTAGGGACTGGATTTTGATTTTGATCAATGTGAACTTCATCTTCAATTTTATAAACTAATTCAATTGCATCCTTTGCTTCGGATTCCAAATATAAAACACTAATGTAAACATTATCATCTGTAAAAGGTGTAGGTAGAATGGTTTTACCTCGCCTTTCAAATGGAAGCTGAGGTCGTAATGGATCTAAGTATGGAACAAAGTGTGAGAATTCATATGCCTTAGAGGCATGGTTTGCAACACCCTTTTCTATAATCTTCCCTATTGATATATTTGAGATCTCCACTGATTCAAAACCAAACACCATTTGCTTTTGTGGGCTAGTATTTTTCATCTTGTATAGAGATAACAAATTTGTAGCTAAAGAGGGGACATAAAGTACATCTTTGAAAAATCCATGTTTTAACTTGATCGAACCCTTTCCTTTAGCTAGAATTTGAGTGTCATCACCCATGTGAATAATTGGACCATCAGTAATTTCTAAAGAAGAGAATGATTCTTTGGACCATGTTAGCACTTAGAATCATTCCCAAGGTTGTGGAAGGTGAACCCCATGGTAACACCAGATTCACTTTAAGAAATGGAGTTGGCTTCTCCATTTCTAGAGAGGGATCTCTCATAGATATATAACAAGCCTATATATATACATGAAATGAAATTAATATATTCTTGTGGTTAAAATAGGGTAAGGGTACATTGGGCTATGGAGTCACAATTATCAAGAAACACATAGCAGTTTGCATGGGAAATGTCTGCAAAAGCAATATAATAATTTTGTTACGGTTAGTATATTCTTGGTTCGGTGACAAGGAATAAACGATGGTAGTCCATTAACATAGAGCACCAACTAGATGAATTCCACATTAACTTTGGTAGAAATAATTTGTGAATATCTTAAATGATAGGTCAGAGCATAACAAAGTATGAATTCTGAAAACTATGACACACTTGTCTCAGATATGAAAGAAAATAGAATGGAAATATTAACAAGAAGTACATGCACATAAAGAAGATAAATCACAGACTGCAACTAAGAAATATACATGAATTTTTGCATTCAAAGGCGAGCATTTAGCTCTGCAACGTTTATTAAAGACATGTCTCAAAATTACACAACACAAAAGTATCACATGTTTCAACCCTTTCTTCCTTTATTGAGGGTATAATTATAGTGTCTTAGACCCCTGAGACCAATCTCGAAACAAGGTCTAAATTATTTACAAATTGAGAAACGAACTTCCAACAAACTCTAACGTGGCACATTTGCCACGATTTTCATAAAACATAAAATATGGGGGTAATGTGCATGCTGGATTTAAAAAATTAATGCATTTTCAGGATTCTTTCTCTCTTGATCATTCTACAATTGTCCCTTTGATTCTCATGTCTTGATTTTCTCATATTCACCTCCAGCTTCTTAAAATATGCTTTTGATTTTGATGACTCACAGAGTAAACGTTTAAATTTATGGAAAAATACATCGTGAATATTCTTTCAATGATCCCAATATGTGATACCTATCTAGAAACTGAAGGAATTTTTTTAATATTGTCTTGTTTTAAAGAAAAACCTCTCTCATTTTCTTAAAATTCAACACCATTTGGAGAAAACATCTTTTTGAATTTGATGACTACAACAGTCATTTAGAAATATGGAAAATTTTCCCTCTGAAGATGACTTAAATTATCTTAAAACATAATATCTGTGTGAAAAAAAAGAGAGTTTATTGTATGTATGTATGTTATAAATAAAAACCTCTCTCGGTTTCTAAAAAATAATCTTAGTTTGGTGAAAGCAGTTGCTTGGACTTAATGACTCAAATAGTCATTTTCACGAAATAATTCTTCTTCTTCTGCTTCAATTGATGTTTGATACTCTATTTGTTTTTTACTTTCATTTATATCTCCATCTTCATTTTAAATATTATATTTTATTTATTATAAGCTCAATTCCTTTGTTTAATTGCTTTATATGAATCTGAGAAGTTAAATTCTCTTAAACATTCCTCCTTAAGCTCCAATAGGTTGGCTAGGTCCAACTTTCCATAAGTTGCAGGTCCCTCTATTAACCTTGCAAAGTGAGCATGAAATGGATGAGAAAAAACATCCCTCGTCCTTTCAGCATCACTGGTGCCACATTCACTAGCTACATCCTTTATTATATTAACTTCAATTTCTTTTTGTTAGTGAAATAAATTTATGTCGTTAACTTATTAGCCAAACCATGGTTGCACTTATTGTCACACCCTGGTTTTGACCTTGTTTGCATGATGTATATAATGTAATTAATCGTGGTGAGGAGCTAAAGGCAAAAGCCCCACCATCGATTTGGTTGTGTATGTTTTGGCAACGAGGATAGTTGCCGATGGTATATCGTGCTATTTGTCACATCATAGTTTGGCATCATGTAAACACGCACATCAATTAAAATAAACCACAACCAGCTATTGCAGTACAACGTTGAATGAAAAGGGAATGATTCCAAAGGATAAGGGGTGGGGGATGTCAAACCTTGGTCTATGGGGCGGGGAACCCATATGTTGCCACCTTGTTTTGATTTGCCATCTTCCCTTGTCTCACCCAACCTCTTCAATGTTTTGTGGAGTTAATTGGGGGAGTTATTGCTGAGTGGTGGTGGGTGTGGCAGGACTGTCCATCCTTGCCCACGTGCCCAGTCCACCAGCAGACCTCCTCTTCACCTCGCGATGGGAAAAAGAATGGGGGATTCTTCATTCTATTTTCCTCACGCACCGGGTATTCAACTCCACTGCCATTCTCTCCATGGTCCGTTCGTTCCTCACGTTGGTCGGTTGATTCACGCGCATAGGATGGGATCCTCATGCAGAGAGGCATTCAGTTCCTCCTCGCGCACCAATCACGGCTCTTTTTTGGTTTGTGCATGCAGTGAGCAGGTGAAACAGCTTCAAGGGCACGATTTCTGCTGGTATGTGTCATAGTCGTGGCTCTAATCCACGATTTTTGCATGCTGTTGGTTTCACCCACGATTTGGGTTGCTGTGGTTTTTCCCACATTTTTTTGAGTGCTGATGAGAGTCCGTACTTCTTCCATTTCGGACTGTGTATGTGTGTTTCCTTCTTCCAATTTGGACTGTGTCTTTTTCCTTGCGCACTGGTCGCCATAGTTTTCATCATGTGCTGTGGGCTCTTGGATGTGGGATGGCTATTGATTTCGCCATATGCTGGCTGCGTCTTCCTCCCTGCTTTGGGACTGTGTATAGCTGCTATCTTTTTCATTGTGAGATTGTGGCTATTGATTGCCACATCCGTTGGCTGAGTTTCCCATGGTTATCCTGGGAGTGTTGTTTATTATCCATTGTGGGCTGTGGATTGTTGCCATCATTCCTTGTGAGTTTGGGTTGTTGATGCACCCTAGTTTGGGTTGTTGTTGATTTGTTTTGGCCATGCTAGGGCCAAGAACAACTCTGAGTTACCTTGTGGGTTGAGCTGTGTTTCATCTTGTGTTCGAGACTGTCCCCGGTTGTCTTTGCCTTCATCACATATCCGTGAGTGGGTTGTTTGCTGCGGTATGCAGTGGGTGGTCTTCAGACTATTAAGAGTAGGATTAGAGGCTGGGTATGCTTGAGAAGTTGGTGTTGAGGCCACTAGCATGGCATTTAGCCTATCCTAGCTCCTTGACTACCTGGTGAATCCCTATGGTGTGGGTTTGGCTGTGTGTGAATCATGCCCAGCTCGGGGGTGGTAGCGTTGCTGAGAGATTGATGAGCACGCTGGCCTATGGTTGGGTGGAACGTTGCAGCGACGTAGCTAGTTGCGGGTCAAGTTCTTCATCAAAAGATAAGTAACCTTTTGATTTTTTTATCTCTGCAATTATAATGATGTCAATGAATTATGATGAACATGTTGAATGCTGGAAATGTATATGTTTGCTTTCACTGAATGTTGAGTAATTATGCATCTTTGTATGATGGATTATGCATCCTATTATGCATTATGTTTAAGCTGGTTTTAATTTCAGCATTTATCCCTGTTTATGTTCATGGGGTTGTCTGCCCAGATGTATTGGTGTTTGGTCGTGTCCTCTTCGCCGGTCGGAGGGTCGGGGACGTGATAGAGTGGTATAAAAGCTCATGTTGCATCATGGGCCTGAATGGACCACCAAGGTGCAGTGACAGAAGCAGAATTGCCTTCTGCCTAGCAGGGATCAGAATTTGATGACAGCAAAACTCCCCAAAAAAAAAATATTGCCCAAGTGTTCAACAGTCGGAAGAGCTAGTGAGAAGCTCCTCCGATACATCGGAAGGCCATCTGACAAGGTGCAGCAGCGGAAAATAATTTTTGAAAAATTTGAGTAAGTGTTTGGACCATCAGAACACTTAGCGGAGTTGACTTTCGATGTAGCGGGAAATTTAGCGGAGTTGACTTTCGACGTAGTGGAAGGAGAAGGAGATCAATTGGAAGGAAAATCGCCTAAGTGTTCAAAGTTCATCGGAGAAATTTAGTCGAATGAACACCCACCATTACGGATGGAGAAACAGTTACGCGTCCAATGAGAAAGACCTCCGACTGCTGACGCTGCAGGAAAATTAATTTCAAAAATTTTCTAAGTATGGAAGATCGTTGGCTATCAGAAGAAGAAAGTTCTTCGTGCACTCGCCATTGCGGAAGCATAGAGCACTAGACTTCCGATGTGAAGAGACCGCCGATGCCAATCGGGTCATGCCATAGCAGATTGGGCCGCTGATTGAAAGAAGAGCCAGGATTGTGTTCCGCCATTGCGGCTGCGGAAGGAACAATTTGGCCAACAAAAGGAAGGAAATGGAGCCAATCATCAGAATAAGTTAGCGGTTGAGCAGCCGATATGCCGGCCAAGTTAGTGGTTTGGACTTCTGATATCATCGACGGAAGATGAAATTTTGAAAATTTGACTAAGTATGGAAACCGTCGGAAAAAGCTAGTTGTTTGAGCAGCTGATACGGCAGCAAGAATCGGAAGAAAATAGAAGATGAATTTGCCGATGCCGAAGAAAGAGAAGTTTTAGAGTAAAAAATTGAAGTTGGAGCCGTAGTTTCGGCAGAGATATTCCAAAGATCGCCGAAACGTCAGAAGGGGATAGTTGATCGAGCATCCGATGTGGTGACAAGAAGAAGAAGAGAAAATTTTTTCTAAGTAGAGAAAACATCAGAAAACTTTAGAGGATCGGGCCACCGACACGTCGAAAAAATTTAGAAGATCAGACTACTGGAGTGTCGGAAGCTTAGAGGAGTAGCCGTCCGACAGGTTAGAGGATCCGATTTCCAATGAACAACAGAGAGTCTAGTCGTTTTGACAGCTGAAATGTCGGATGGATAGTTGGAATGAGATCCGATTCTACATAAGGAAATGTTGATTTTTCCAAGTGGGATTCTCCAGCAGATTTTGACTATTTTTTTTTCAGCAGGATTTTTCAGCTGTCTTTCAGTGGAGTTACAGGTGTCTGAAGTTGGCACCCAGTCCAAAATGCAGTGGTGTGTAAAAATGCTGAGGAAGCAACAATAAGTTTATTAGCTAGAGCAGCTCTTAGATATGCGACATATATATATATATATATGAGAGAGTTAAAGTTAGTAGCGGAGAGATTTGGTGATAGCCTTTATTTTTAGAAGTGGTGTGGTTTTCACACCCAAGGTCGGAATGAAGCATGCAGATAGGCGTTGGAAAGCTTATCCAGTAGGGAACAAGGGAAAGTCACCATAATATAAGCATGGAGAAGCAAAGTGCTAATGACGGCTTATGCTATCAAATGGAAAAATCTGGACAGTTGCATGCCCAGAGGTAGCAAGGACTATGAAGGCTAATCAGCTGTTGTGTGGGAGAGTAATTCCATGCAAAGATGAGAGACTTGAAAAGGGAAAATTCCTTAACCCCTGTCTTGCTAACTTATTATATTTTATAAGTTTTAAACATGAGATGCATGAGGATATGCTTTGCATACATAGGGTATTGAGGGTTATACATTTATAATGAGCCACTAATGGTAATCATTGCATTGGTGTTGGCATTAGTGGAAAAACCAGCGATGACATGGACCTAGTTGAATATATTGCTGATGCTGACCATTGTGACTAGAAACCCTATGGAGAAAGGGGATGAAGCAACAAGTCCAGGATAAAATTTCGTGAGAAAATTCCATAATCTCCTACAAAGGACCAACCAAATTGGTCATGTCAAGGGTGTAAGTAGAACCCATGCAGGTAAGAGTTTGCTTATGACAACTCCATGGAATGGTAAAGGTAAGAGACCTCATACCATGTGGATATTTGAATATAGAAAGATGTCATGCCTGCATATATTGATTGAGCTTAGTATCCCAAGAAAAGTAAGTACTGATGATCTTGATTATAGTAATGTATCCTATATGAGGTAGTCATGGTTAGGCCATGCATGGTGTGTTGAATGAATAGTATCCTTGAATCAATGCAAGGTAGCATTGAATGTATGGACATTGAAAAGATTTTATGAATCTTGTCGTCATGCATTGAGATGAGTGCATGTGATATTATGAATAACTAATGACTGAAATGATGAATTGATGACAATTCAGGAACCATTTCAAAGGCTGTTGTGAATGCTAGATAGTAAGTGCATAAAGAGGATAGTCATGATCAATTGGCTGCCATAAATGCTCTATGGAAGAGCAAGGTGGTACCAATGATACGCTTGTGAAGTAAAGAGTATCTAAACATTTCATTTAATTGCATGAATGATGTGACTATGCCTTGCAAATGTTAGTATGATAATGATTGCATGAAGTAAATGAGTTTTGGTAATATTGATGTGATTAACAGATGAAAGTATTTGAATTTTATAAATTCTGAAAATGCTTCAGTGATGGTTGTAGCAATGAGAATTTTATATGCATCCAGACTTACCTAGTGTTTGGTTTATTGAAGCTCATGTTTCAGGTAGATTATTTCGAGCATGGTAGTGAGAGGTAAGACCCTGACCAATGCCAGAATCTACCATGTAAAAGAGACAAACCTTATGAGAAGAGTCTCATGGTTGTGAAAATAGTTGGCATGCATAATGGGTTGTTAAATTTGAATTGTGGATTTCAGATTTAAGAAATTGCTGATGACTACTAATCACTGTTGGCTTGTATAATATTGTGACAGGAGGATCACCTCATTTCCAAGCAAACTAATTTCTGTAGTAGACAGAATTGCAAATTCTTATTGAATTTAATTACTAATGTAACTGCTTGGTTATGTAACAATCAATTTGGATTGTATTATCAGATAATGATTGACTGTTTGGCTATTTGATGAATGTGTCAGGGGTACACACTGCATGAAGATCATGTGTGAAGGCCTGCAGGAGCCAAAATTCATGGGAAGATTTTCCCTTGTTTTGGAAATGGGTTTTGGGTGAAACTCCGTTGGATATTTTGGAAATGTCTCATCTGCACTGCATGTTTGGTAGCAACATGAGTGAGATGGTATAAATTATGTCGGTAAGACATGTGTGGATATGAAATGTAAAAAGGAGTTGGGATGGCTAACCGAGGGACTGTTAACTCAGAGAAGGAGCCACCATTCCTCCTTAACAAAGGCATACTGCGTCGACAAATGGATAAGTGTTCTATGACCCTTGCTGAGAATATTCATGTTTGATTGTTGAATTCAATATGTAGGGAATGTTTTGATTTAATATCCATGATGACCGATTGCTTGAGTATGAATGGGGCCTACATGGCACACACCGAAAAAGAGTGCACACTTTTCCGATGTTGGATCATGAAAGGGTTTTCAATATTGATTACACCCTAGGGAGTGGATGCACTCTTGGTGTCTCAATGCTTGATAGTGAATGATATGAAATGTGATTATAGTTTTAGAGAAATAACGCTGATGAGTCTGCTTGTATTGCTTGTATTTCTTATGTTGACAGGCTAAATAGATGCAGTTGGGTGTTGCACCCTAAAGGTAAAGGTAAAAGGTAAAGGTAAATGGTTGTTTTGAGGGGTTGTGGAGTAAGGGGTATTGTTGATACGAGTGTATGTTGGGCTGTTATATGCCTGAGGATCCATAGTAGATCCTAGACCTGGAAATGGTCATGGTAAAGTTCCAAGCCCAATTGACATGAGGATGTACTCGCTGGACATGAATTATTTGATGTATTGGCTTGACTATGCTTGATATATATATATAAAAGGATGTTGTGGAGTATACTGCGTGCTGACTGAACATCCAAGTCCATAGGCGATCCCAAGGATTGCAAAGCAAAGTAGGATCCTGTGGACGAACGAGGAAACACACAATATAGATAAGTATTGGATTATTTTGCTTATGAATATACATGTGTATATGATTTGGTTATGATGTTTTAAGCTCTTGTTATAGAGATGAAACCGATTAGAATAAACTAAACATATGAATCTATTCAATGTTTGGATATAGGTGTCACTAGAAGCAAGGACTATGAGAGCATCCTAGGGGTGCATGTGGACATGTGATTGTCCTGGAAAGCTCAGAATGAGAGGTGATGAAAAAGGTGCTAGTGATACCGGGAGGTTCCTAACAGTTGAGACAAACCATGTGGAGAGACTCCATGGTTTAGAGGTCTAGAATGGACCGAAGACACTAAGTGTCATGACCAAGAGGGATTGGTCCAGCATTCACGGTGAAGTGAAAGAGGCTGAGAGCTGAAAAGCCACCACAATGTTGTGGGTTCCAAGACAGAACAAAACAAGGAGGAAAAAAACTCTTGCTGCTCTCTCTTGCCCTTTTGATTATATATATGTGTGTGTGTGTGTGTGTGTGTGTATATATATATATGTGCATTGTGAAAACAAAAGATTGTTGAATGCATGTACGACTGAAAATGGAATGTGTATATTTGCTTAAAGTAAATTGTGAATGTTGGAATAGTTAATTCCCTGCCCAAGAATGGACATGAATGAGCTCGTGTGCCTGTTGGGAAGGAATGAAGAATATGAAAGTCTCATTGATGAGGCGTGTACTGTCATGCCGATTGGGTAATTAACTGACTGATTTTCAATTGTGCATTTCACAGGTGAGAAAATTGAAACCTGGTGGTGCACATTGATCATGGCAGCAGATCAAAAGTTGCTAGACTTGGCTGGAAGTCTCCTTCAAATGATTTCCAAGAACCAAGAGAATCTTGGGGAGATGCTCAAGATATAGAGAAGGCAGAATGAAATGAACCACCAGATTTTGCAAGACTCTATTGATTTGCAAAGGGAGGTGAAAAGCCTTCTGGGAGAAATCGGCAAAGGAAAGGAGGGTGGATCAGCGATGGGACATTCATCCAAGCAACCTGATAAGAAATGGTCCAGGCCTGAAGGCTCAAAGGAAATAGAGCAGGTAAAGATGAATCAGCCAGTGAAATGCTGGGAATGCGGAGGACATCATTTACGCCAGGACTTCCCAACGAGGGAACAAGATGAGGGAAATAGCCGCAAAGTTCCTAGACTTCAGGATAAGCTAGAAGCTGAGAACCAGCAAAAGAAGTTCATGGAAGATGAGGGGCTTGGTCTTGAACGTTCAAAGTGAATGATTGAATGTGGGACAGATATGCAAAATTTTGAAATTTTGATGTGCAATTGTATATATATGGTATATGTATTCCTATGTAGTGGAACACAGAGGATGGTGTTATTCCAAGGGAGAGGGGAATGTCACACCCCGGTTTTGACCCTGTTTGCATGATGTATATAATATAATTAATCGTGGTGAGGAGCTAAAGGAAAAATCCCCACCATCGGTTTGGTTGTGTATGTTTTGGCAGCGGGGATAGTTGCCGATGGTATATCATGCTATTTGGCACATCATAGTTTGGCATCATGTAAACACGAACATCAATTAAAATAAACCACAACCATCTACGGCAGTGCAACAGTGAATGAAAAGTGCATGATTCCAAAGGATAAGGGGTAGGGGATGTCAAACCTTGGTCTATGAGGGGGAAACCCACATGTTTCCACCTTGTTTTGATTTTCCATCTTCCCTTGTCTCACCCAACCTCTTCAATGTTTTGTGGAGTTAGTTGGGGTAGTTATTGCTGAGTGGTGGTGGGTGTGGTAGGACTGTCCATCCTTTCCCACGTGCCCAGTCCACCAGCAGACCTCCTCTTCACCTCGTGATGGGCAAAACAATGGGGGATTCTTCATTCTGTTTTCCTCACATGCCTAGTCTTCACCTCCACCACCATTCTCTCCATGGTCTGTTCATTCCTCACATTGGTCGGTTGATTCACGCGCACAGGCTTGGATCCTCATGCCGAGAGGCATTCAGTTCCTCCTTGTGCACCAGTCGTGGCTCTTCTTTGGTTTATGCATGCAGCGAGCAGGTGAAGCGGCTTCAAGGGAACGATTTCTGCTGGTATGTGTCATAGCCATGGATTTAATCCATGATTTTTTCTTACTGTTGGTTTCACCCATGATTTGGGTTGTGTGGTTTTTCCCACAATTTTCTGAGTGCTGCTGAGAGTCCGTCCTTCTTCCATTTCGGACTGTGTATGTCTGTTTCCTTCTTCCGCTTTGGACTGTGTCTTTTTCCTTGTGCACTGGTCGCCATAGTTTTCATCATGTGCTGTGGGCTCTTGGATTTGGGATGGCTGTCGATTTCCCCATCTGTTGGTTGCGTCTTCCTCCCTGCTTTGGGACTGTGTATAGATGCTATCATTTTCATTGTGATATTGTGGCTGTTGATTGCCACATCCGTTGGCTGAGTTTCCCATGGCTATGCTGGGAGTGTTGTTTATTATCCATTGTGGGCTGTGGATTGTTGCCATCATTCCTTGTGAGTTTGGGTTGTTGATGCACCCTGGTTTGGGTTGTTGTTGAGTTTTTTTGGCCATGTTAGGGCCAAGAACAACTCTGAGTTTCCTTGTGGGTTGATCTATGTTTCATCTTGTGTTCGGGACTGTCCCCGGTTGTCTTTTCCTTCATCACAAAGCCGTGAGTGGGTTGTTTGCTTCTGTATGCAGTGGGTGGTCTTTAGACTGTCAAGAGTAGGATTAGAGGATGGGTATGCTTGAGAAGTTGGTGTTGAGGCCACCAGCTTGGCATTTAGCCTATCCTAGCTCCTTGACTACCTGGTGAATCCCTATGGTGTGGGTTTGGTTGTGTGTTGGAAAAAATTGGCTATGATTAAGCCTGAATTGACCCTTATTCCTTGAGGAATTATGCCCAGCTCGGGGGTCGTAGCGTTGCTGAGAGATTGATGAGCACGCTGGCGTATGGTTGGGTGGAACGTTGCAGCGACGTAGTTGGTTGCGGGTCGAGTTCTTCATCAAAATATAAGTAACCTTTTGATTGTTTTATCTCTGCAATTATAATGATGTCAATGAATTATGATGAACATGTTGAATGCTAGAAATGTATATGTTTGCTTCCGCTAAATGTTGAGTAATTATGCATCTTTGTATGATGTATTATGCATCATGTTATGCATTATGTTTAAGCTGGTTTTAATTTCAGCATTTATCCCTGTTTATGTTCATGGGGCTATCTGCCCGGATGTATTGGTGTTTGGTCGCTTCCTCTTCGCTGGTTGGAGGGTCGGGGACGTGACACTTACACATACCAAAACTTGCGCACCTAGAAGAAATTCATCTAGTTTTTCAAAACTTAAAACAACAACGCTTTCAATATGTGAAAAATGGGTGGATTGTTGATTTTTTGGTCAGTCAACGTGATCAGGACGTGTGGTTTGATATTTCATCATGAGAATATTTATTTCGCAAATTTGAAAATAATGTTTCTCTGTGCAATTTTATGTAGCGGAATTATTTCACACCATTGGATGCTTTGGATCATCCCCCACGTCGTTGATCATCCTTTGATTATGAAAAAGTTTAAACATTCAATCCGTTTTGAAAAATATGCCTTAGGTTATATTTCCTTGGTCGCTGGCTGATTTCAAGAAGAACATCAACTTTTAAGCTAGATGTGAATAGATCCAGTAGCCTCATGTCATGTGGAAAAGCACTAAGGATGGGAATTTGTATCTCAGCTTCATCAATACCCATGACATGTGTGCTAAGAAGAAATTCCATGTAATCTTCTTTTGTTTGTGAAACAATTTCCTCATCCACTATCACTTATAATTACAAGAAGACCACCACTCTCAGCCAAATAGACATTTTTTATACTAACATCAATTCGCCAAATTACAGAACACTCAACCCAATATAGCAGTACATGAAATCATTTTGAACATATTTCCAACAATCTTCCACCATAGATAGACTCAGGTGAAAATGTCGATCATATTCTCCATATGATGCCCACACAAACTCAAGGGAAGATCCAACGGATTTGTCTTTACTATGGGAACATTATCCCACTTTATATATATAATTTCCAACAAAAGAACATAATCACTTCACTCATAATATATGAAGGTTATATCACTGCTACATTAGATGGATCCATCCTATTTCAATGTTATCCCATAAATTTAACAAATTATTGTTTCTCGAGAGTTTGGAACCTATGTGGGATTTTTCATCTCAATGTGTTTCAGACTTCAGAGTTGAGTTCATCTTTACGAGAAGGATGTCTCTCAAAGGAAGATTAATGTTTATTAAGATTTATAAATATTGTTTTTTATTGTCGTTGTTATTATTATTATTATTATTGAATGTGTCGGTTTGTTTTTTAATAATTAGTTGGTTAAAGTTTTTAGTTTATTATTATTGTTTATTTTTATTATTTTGTTTATCATCATCATCATCATCATCATCATCATTATTATTATTATTATTATGGTTATGGTTATTGTTTAACCTTACTATCATTTATTATTATAGTTTATTATTATTATTTTTATTATGTATTATGTTGTTTATCATTATTATTATTTTTATCATTATTATTATTTATCATTTTTATTATCATTATCATTATTATGATTATTGTTTAACCTTATGCAATGAATGATTGGTTTCCATCCCTCACCCAGGGTTACGTCATCATCTATGTTGAAGTTTCTAGGATGTTTGTCTATTTCGATTGCTTCACGTATATGTCATTTGTTGTAGTATTCTTCGAGGGATATGGCCTTCGCATCTTCAATGCAAACATGGTGGTTTGTTTTGGATGAATGTTCTGCCATGACCAACTTCTTGGTTCTTTCATGAATGGTATCGACACAATTTTATTTTAATCTTAATTTTATTGATCGGCCTGTTTCCCCTATGTATACTTCACCACATGAGCAAGGGATTGAATAAATTCCCTTTCTTAGCTTTGGGTCAACCATGTCTTTCTCTTTGTCCAAAATGTTCCTTAGTGAATTTGGCGGAAAAAATATTGTGCTTATTTGTGTTTTCCTCAATAGCTTGGAAAATTTGTGTTTCGTCCCTCGGATGTATGGAAGAAGAACATTTGTTGCGTCTTCTTGTTTAGTGTTTCTCTTGGTGTTATTTTTTCTTATATATTTTTCCCTTTTGAATGATATCCTAATGTATTTTTTTATATAACCATTATCTTGAAGATATTTTGATAGGGGTCCTAGTTCATCTTCAAGGTGTTCCTTATCCGATATTCTCACAGTTTGTGTAGCAAGAGTGCGTAGAATTTATAGTTTTTGTGATGCGTGGTGATGTGAACTAGCGTGTACATATTGGGATGTGTGGGTATTTTACCGGTACACCTGATGGGATAGAGATCCATCCTCCCTATTAGTGATTAGTACATCAAGAAAAGTAAGGAAATTGTTTTCTTGGATTTCCATGGTGAACTTTATATGGTTGGATTGGCTATTCATGTGTTTAAGGAAATTATCTAAGTTCTCCCTCGCATGAGGCCAAATAAAGTTAGTATCATCTACGAACCACTTCCATTATCTGGTCTTTAGAGGGTAAGATTCCAATGCTTCCTTTTCAAAGTATTCCATGTAGAGTTTGGCCACTACAAGTGATAATGGAGATCCCATTGTAACACCGCTTGTTTGTTCATACATCTCTCCCCGAAAGGTAGAATATGTTGAATTCAAATTCACTTATACCTTATTGGTAATCTCTTCACTTGTGATCTATTTTAATACCTTGAGGACTTCATCTACAGGATTTTTTGTGTAAAGGGAGACCACATCAAAGCTCACAAGCATGTCATTATCATTTGAATGTAGATTCTTTATTTCTTGAATAAAGTGTGTTGAGTCTTTAATATATGAATGTGTTCCAATCTAATGGTTTTAGAGTTTTGGAAAGATGTTTTGCAATATTATAACTTGGTGATCCAATAGTGTTCACGATTTCTCTTAAAGGTGCACCATTTTTGTGAATTTTTGGAAGTCCATATATTCTCGAGATAATAGGGTTTTTGGGAATGAGTTTTTTTCTTTTTTCCTTCATCTAGCGAGGAGTTATTTATGATTTTTGTGACATATTTTATGATTCTTGCGCTTGGGTCCTTTGTTATTTTTTGGTAGCATCCGGTTGTTGTCAAAATTTCCACCATATTTGATTCATAATTAGTGGTGTTTAGTACCATTGTTGCATTACCTTTATCAACCTTCATGATTTTTGTGGCTGCTGCCTCTCTCTTGTTGATGTTTCTTTTTGGCGGTTTTCCTTTTCTTAATATCATGGCACATTCTTGTCATATTTATTTTGCTGTATCTTTTGGGAGTGTTATGATGGAATTTTCGATGGAACAGATGATGTTCTAAACTGGTATCCTACTGGTCGCTACTGAGAAACTCAAGCCTTTCTTCAAAACTCATTCTGGAGAAAGGATTACGAGTTCTAGAGAAAGGCTTGAGTTTCTCAGTAGATCCCAACAGGATACCAGTTGAAAACATCAAGTTTTCCATCGAAAATTCCATCATAACACTCCCAAAGATACAACATAATAAATAATACAGGAGTGTGCCATGATATTAATAAAAGGAAAACCGCCAAAAATAAACATCAATAAGAATGAGGCACCAGCCATAAAATTCATGAAGGATGATATAGGTAATGCAACAGTTGTAATGAACACCACTGATTATGAAGCAAAGATGGTAGAACATTTGACAAAAACCAAATGCTCCAAAAAACTAACAAAGGACCTAAGTGCAAGAATCATAAGAGATGCCACAAAAATCATAAATAACTCCTCACTAGATGAAGGAAAAAAGAAAAAACTCATTCCCCAAAACCCTATTATCCTGAGAATATATGGACTTGTAAAAATTCACAAATGTGGGGCACCTTTAAGACTAATCATCAACACTATTGGATCACCAACTTATAATATTGCAAAAATATTTCCAAAAATATAAAACCATTAGCTAGGAACACATCTTCATATATAAAATACTCAACACCCTTTATTCAATAAATAAAGAATCTCCATTTGAGCGATAATGACATGCTTGAGAGCTTTGATGTGGTCTCCCTTTACACAGAAATTCCGGTAGATGAAGTCCTCAAGGTATTAAAAGAGACCACAAGTGAGGATATTACCAATATGGTAGAAGTATGTTTGAATTCAACATATATTACCTTTCAGGGAGAGATGTATGAACAAACTAGTGGGGTTGCAATGGGATCTCCATAATCACCTATAGTGGCCAATCTATACATGGAGTACTTTAAAAATAAATAATTGGACTCTTACCCTCGAAAGACGAGAGAATGGAAGTGGTTCATAGATGATACTAACTTTATTTGGCCTCAAGGGAGGGAGAACTTAGATAATTTCCTTAAACATATGAATAGCCAATCCAACCATATAAAGTTTACCATGGAAATCCAAGAAAATAATTGCCTTCCTTTTGCTTGACATACTAATCACTAAGAGGGAGGATGTCTCTCTATCCCACTAGGTGTACCGAAAAATACCCACACAGACAGATATGTACATGCTAGTTCACATCATCACCCATCACAAAAACTAGGAATTCTACACACTCTTTCTACATGAGCTACCAGAATATCAGATAAGGAACACCTTGAAGATGATCTAGGACACCTATTAGAATATCTTGAAAATAATGGTTATATCAAAAAATACATTAGGAGAGCATTAAAAAGGGAAAATGATATAAGCAAAAAAAACACCAAGAAAAAAACTAAACAAGAAGACGCGACAAACGTTCTTCTTCCATACATCCGAGGGACAATAGACACAATTTCCAAGCTGTTGAGGAAAAGACGAATAAGCACAATATTTTTTCCACCAGCTTCACTAAGGAACATTTTGGACACAACAAAAGGCTCAGTTTACCCGAAGCTAAGAAAGGCCATTTATTCAATCCCTTGCTCATGTGATGAAGTATACATAGGGGAAACATGTTTATCAATAAAAATAATATTAAAATAACACTGTGCCGATACCATTCATGAAAGAACCAAGAATCATTTCATGGAAAAAAATTCATCCAAAACAAACCACCATGTTTGCATTAAAGAAGTGAAAGTTATAGCCCTTGAAGAACACTACAACAAATGATGTATACACGAAGCAAACGAAATAGAGAAACATCCTAGAAACTTCAAAATAGATGATGACCTAACCCTGTGCAAGGCCTGGAAACCAATCATTCATTCTATAAGGTTAAACAGTAATAATAATAATAATAATGATAAACAACATAATACATAATAAAAAAAACAATAATAAACTATAATAATAATAATAAGGTTAAACAATAACCGTAATAATATTAATAATAAAAATAATGATGATGATAAACAACATAATAAAAATAAACAATAATAATAAATTAAAAACTTTAACCAACTAATTATTAAAAAACAAACCAACACATTCACTAATAATAATAAAACAACAATAAAAAATATTTATAAAGCTTAATAAACTCTAATTTTCCGTTGAGAGGCATCCTTCTCCTAAAGACAGACTCAACTTTGAAGTTCAAAATGCATCGAGATGAAAAATCCCACACATGTTCCAAACTCTCCATTAACACCTACAACCTGTAAAAGCCTAAACAAAGCACAAAATTATTGTTTCGTTGAGACAATTATATATCAAAATAGAAGCAGCTATGAACCTGTAGACTTAATCCAATTTGGAAGGAAATAGTGCTTTCTACCTCCATCAATCAATCCCATTTCATTTCATCAAACAACATTAAATACTTTGTAATAGGGAAATTTGTCCATGGAGAATCTAGGTTTTTCTCTCTATACTCCTTCACTTCTTCACAAGTCTACTAATCAAGCTACACATGGCCATGTTTTATCAACTCCACTGCTAGATCATAAAATATGTGAAAACTCAGATGCAAGCTGCATTTTTATATATTTTTTGTAATAGGAGAAATATCCCACATTTGCGAGGAGAATGAACATTACATTATTTATGTGTGTCGATAATTTCAATAAGCATCAAGGAACAAAGAAAAGGTTATGGAGTATGCTTGTGAGTTTGGCACTTGGAATTTGGTAGGTCTATGTGTGGGCCCATGTAATCATGGTCTTTATTATGAGTGGCCTTGTGCCAACAATTTTTTATAAAAAATCTCTTCAATCCATATTTAAAAAGATAATAAACTCTGGTAAAAAATAAAAATTTGATTATAAAGCCAAATTTAGATATAAAACCAATATTTATAAATTTTGATTTTAAAATGAATTAAGCCTTCCAAATCATAATAATTTATAAAAAATCTTTTCTTTTTTTATGAAATAATTTTCAAGTTCATTCTACTTTCCAAACTTGGAAAATTTGATAAACGACCAAGCAACCGAACCTCGAGCTGTCAAATTGCCGATGAAAGTTTGAAATTTAAAGGCAATAAGACCAATTTCAATAGAAATAAAATAGTTCTAACCCAACCATATGATTTGAGGCTCCTAAATAAATGCGGAAGGCATGTAATTTTGAACATCTCTCCTTCATTGCATGTGATCTCTCATCATGATCTTCACTCTTTTCTCCAGATTCAATCTTCCTTGTGCCTTCGGTGAGGGAAATGTTGTCTTTCTTAAGGATTTTTTCCTTCTTATCAATGGTCTTATTCATACAATAATTTTCCATATGGTTTCCTTCATCACAGTAAGAGCACTTTCCCTCGTCAAACCTTTGATGTGTATCCCGCCTATAGCCTGAGGGTTCATTGGATGGAGAAAACTCATCTTTAGGTTCAAATTCAGTTTTTTTTTTTTCTCTTTATCTTTCTGTTTCCTTATTGCATGTGCATTCCTTATCTCACCATCTAAGAGAGATTGATTTTGATATTCTATGAGATCTCCCATATGTATCATTTTGTCTTTTTCATGGATTAGAGACTCTGATAAGGCATCAAGGAATGACATTACGCAATCAGGACTAGTATGTCTACTGGATTTAACGGTAGACACAAAAACTGAGAATTCTAAGAAAAGTTTGTTCAGTATGGATATCACCAATTGCTCATCCTTGTTCTCAATCCTGCATTGCTTGCATTGCATGACCAGTGATTTGAATTTAGATAAATAAAAAAAATTGTAGTTTCAAATTTATTGGGTTGTAGTGTTATAAGATCATTCTCCAAGATATGGCCCCTGAGCTCATCCTATTTTCCAAAAAGGGATTCAATATTATGACATACTTATTTTGGAGTCTTGATTACATCAATATGGAACAAATACTTGTAATCAAGACTCCAAAATCTTCATCAATCCAAAAATATTTATCAAGCCTATCTAGATGCTTTGATTTTTCAATGTATTGTTGGAGTTCGACTTCTCTTCCCATGGTCATCTTGTACATACTTTTGTTGTGCACGGAATTTTTCATATCTTCCCTCCAATCAAGGTAATTGAATGGTGTAAGGATTCTGGGAGTTAGAGCTGTTGAATTGTCCATTTCACAACTATATTGATCAAGAATTATTCAAGAATTTTTTGAATGTACATGCAAAAACACTGAAAAACAACTCAATTTGAATTAATTTAGCTCAAACACTCTTCACTTTGACATGTGCACTTTTTTTAGTACATCACACATGTATAGAATTCTCTAGACATAATCCAAAGGGAGTAATGCAATTATTCTATGAATTATGTGGGATTCTAGTGAATCAATGGAAGTTTATGAGGTTCAAGGAATGCATAGATACCTGCTCTAATATAATGTTAAATTCAATGAAACATATGATCATCAGCCTGCATGAATTCAAATGAGAAGACTCATGCTGCAAAAGAGAGAGAATAATTTAGCATAGATTGTTCAATTAATCAAGAAAAAATTGGAATCATATATTATATTCATGAATAAGTAATTAATATGTAATACAATGGTTGTACATATAGGAGAATTCAAATGCCTAATATAGGATTCAAATATACCAACTCAGACTGGCTCCAGAGCTATCTCGGTGTGGGAAAATGACCACTAAAGCTCACTAATGCAACTCTTGATAACAAACTTAGTCTATAATGAGTTAACTGATAAGGGTATGTGAACAAAGGCACCCACACTTTCTTAAATCATGAAAATCGGTGCTAGGCTAACTGATTTTTATCTAAAGGATGTAACCGGATCATAACTGAACATAATTGATTACCTACCAAGGTAAATTGAAGGAGACTAATGGTGGCATTGAGAGAGGATTCCTAAATTATAGGTATTGTTCCCTATGGAACCTAAACTCATTCAATTAGGTGGAGTAAGTGGTAGATGTCCCCTTGATGTGTCCTTCATACACTAGTGGAGTGATAAAGACCTCCAAAGCATGAAAAATATACAATTAGACTATATGGTCAAAGGGAGGATCAGCAATAATCCCAACATTGGGAAACAAAATACTTGTGCAAAGTAGAACATAGTGTTTCACAACATTGGTGTGAAGTGGGTGAATGAGTCACAGATTCATTAAGAGAAAATATGGAATCCAAGATGAGAAAGTGAAAGAATACTTGGACATAAGGATCCAATATTTTCAAGATATATTGATGGTTTGAATATTGGAGTGAATGGTTGGACTCAAGTAAAATTCCAAGTGAATACTCTGATGCAATTGCAACTTGAATTGGAATTTTTTAGGGAAGTGGGTGATGTATTTATAGAAATGTATTCAGACTCACCTATGCATGGAGGTGAGAAGAGGATGGGTTTCCCAATGTGAAGTGGGACATACTTTGTGGTTTCTTATGAGTACCTTGGATCTAGACGAAGGTAAGAAAACTACATAGATATTATCAAATAATTTGGGGCTCATTGAGACTATATGCTCTCCTATCATGGTTGGGAACTAGTTGACGTAGTTGGAGTGTAGTGGCATATGTTTCAATCCTTGCACATGGTTTAAGGTGTGATTCACAGGTTTAAAAAATAACATTCATATTTTATCTATAATATAGGATGGAAACCTTTTCTGGTTTAGTGAAATAACTTAAGAGGAAGTCAACTAGAACAAGGATTGTGTTTGATACCAGTTAGAGTAGCATCTTAATTGTTGGAAATGGCCCATGAAACCACTTTCCAAATCCCTTAGACTGGTAAAAAAAGAGTGAGCTTCATTGGGTCAGGTACTAAATCCTAAGGTATCAACAAAGGTGTCAAAGACTATGGAGGGTTGATCATGAAATGAAGGAATGATTTATGGGAAGAAAGAACCATGCACACAAAAGTGATATTTTTCTTGCCATGAAGGAGAGAAATAAGCATGGAGTTGTTAGTTCAATCACTAGTGGAAAATGAGAGATTAGTGACCAAAAAATGATCAAAATCCGCATATCAATGACCACTTTTGGTTTGGCGATCATTGGTGGCTAATTTATAGTCTTTTATTACGCGACCAAAATTGGTTATTTATAGCTTGTCATTTGGTCATTAATTTGTTCATATATTTGGTCATATATTTGAATCAAGGAATAAATATATGACAACATTTATGACCAAATTAATGAGCACATGACAAACTAGAATATGACCAAATTTGGTCACATAATAAAAAACCATAAATTAGCCACCAAAACTACTTTTTGGTCATTAATATGCACATTTTGATCGTTTTTTGGTCATTTATATCTCATTGTATTTTCATGTATCTCTCAATTTTTGGCCATTTTATATGTGAATTTTGGTCATTAATCTCATGTATTGGTCACTAATTTAGTCATTTTTAGTCGTTTTATGTGTGGTTATTATATTTTAGTAGCTTTAATGGTGTCCATTATTAATCAATATAAATTTTGAATGTGATATTATGTTTAAATTAAGAAAAGAATCATACATTATTTATCATCATCTAATACACATGTGAATTATGCAATGACATTAATTAGTTAATTAGAACACTTATAAATAATATAAAGTACAACCATACAAGTTTTAAATCACAGAAATTATATTCTATGAAATGTCAAGTATTACAATAAATATGAGTTTTCTCAAGAGAATGTGGGAACAAGTAGATGTCAATCCACCCTATAAAATTATGGAAAAAGTGCAAGGTAATTCAATAGAATGTAGGAAAAATTAAATGCCAATCCACCCTATGAAATTATGGAAAAAGTATGATGCATCCTAACCAAGCATACAGATCCATACGTGTCAATATTATATATCATAATCAACATGTCATTATCAATATGAATCCATTGTAAAAAATTTCACTACCTACAAGAGATTGCAGGAATAAGTAGATGTCGATCCACCCTATAAAATTATGGAAAAAGTGCAAGGTAATTCAATAAAATGCAGGAAAAAGTAAATTTCAATACACCCTATGAAATTATGGAAAAATTTCAAGGTAATTCAAGATCACTAATAGGCATGTTAATCATAATCAATGAATAAACGCCAACCATTTTCTCAGACAAATTAAAAACATATGGTACACATGGCATAAATCACCCCTCGGTACTTCTAGTAATATTATCCAAAAATTAAAAAACATGGAACACATAACATAAATCACCCCTCAGTAATTTCAAGGTTGAATAATACATTTGCGAAAAAAGCAGTAATAATTTTAACCATGGGGTTGCAATCAATACTTCAATGTAGTGAAAGATCCACAATTAGTAACATCAAATTTCTCACAACAATCTAGTTTATCATAACAAATAATGCAATTACAATGGCAACAATGTACCGAACAGTGTAATTACAATGAGCTGTAAAAGTACCTAAATATAATCTATTCATGAACTGGAAAATTAAATCAAACACTAATTTTAAAATAAAAACTAGAAGGAAATTACAAAGCTTGAAATCTTTGGTTAAATTACCAAACTACAAAATATTGAACTAATGTACTAGCTTGAAACTATAGAAAACCTTGTGCAATATGTTCGGTATCGTTGAGTTGTGCAAACCTCCATTGAACTAATCTACTAGCTTGAAACTACAGAAAACCCCCTTGTAATCTGTTTTGTGCAATTGAGTTGTGCAAACCTCCATCATCCACCATAGACAAAGAATGATCTCCATCCACAAAGCATGATCTCAACCAGCAAGGTAGAATACATTACGAGTGTTTTCATTACAAATGTTCTCTATTTGCAAAGTTTTCCAGATGCAATACTCCCACTAAATTTTTTGACAATAACAAAATCTATCTTCGAGCCTCAGATCTTCTTTTGCTCCTACATCCCCAAGGTCATTTTGTTCAAGGTTAGTTTGTTCACATTTTCTAGTGTTAGAATAATAGATTCAAGCTAAACTAGTTAACCTATCTAAGCAACCAACAACATATCATAAAAGATAAGCACTTGAAAATAAAAGGACAAGAGAACACCGATATATGTGGTTTACTGTAATGGGTTACATCCAGGGAAAGGTAGTATTCTATTATCTCTAGAATATATTCTCCAATATTACAAGAGAGCAAAGCACAAATACCCCAAAGAATATAGATGATGTAAAACCGTGTCACAATAGTACCGCTACTACATCAAGAATACATGATGTGTAGAGACTCACTTGACCCTATTATATACTAAGAGATGAGGAGGAATTACTCTCACATATTGCATGTGGGATACTATAATCCTCCAAAATAACATATCTTAATACAACCATGGACAAATACTCTACAAAATTAAATACAACAGCATATAACTATGGTTTAAATCTATTACTATTTTACATAAGATTGTAGACAACTTCGGACATAAAACAAACATATTATTACCTTCCAAGGAATATAATATGTCCAACAATCGCCCTTAATAATGGCTAGGAGAAGGTTCCATACTAAAATTATTGAAGGAAGGAGTCATTAATGCTCCCCCTTGATGACAACTTCCAGAAGAATCAAAGCTACAAATAAGAAGAACACTTTGGTTGATGGAATTTGACGATGAACAACTGATTCTCACTGAATCATGAAAGTGCACACGAACCAGGTTGTACAATGAAAGACCCAACAATAAAATGGCAAGAACATGTGATGGAATCCAATCACAATATTCCGACATCACCATAAGAATCATCACAACTATACATGATAGTTGAAGAACTTTGATGTAACATCCACACTAGTGTACAAATACCTTCTGACGACTGATACAACAGAACGTGTGGATAAGAACACCACAATAGTGTAACAAAATAAACCCAGATGGCCAATACACATGCGAATAGCAGACATTCTTCCAATCAATGTGCAATATAAATATCTGTTGAAGACCTCAAACATCAAAGAAACAAGACCCCAATGGTCTATACATTGAAAATGATATCATACATATGAGCATCATGACTTTAATAGTAGAAGATGGTGCTTCATTATTTCTGGAATAAGGTGAAAGCCTAAACAAAGAACTTATCTACACAAGAACTTTCAAGATTAAATCATATAAAGATCATAAAACAAAATTGCTCATACAGAAATGAAAATGCTTATATACCAAAGGTTAGCAAACATCATATAAAGGAATGGCAACATAATATGATCAAATAAAATATTAACTTTCTCATTAAGGAAATGAAGTTACTTTTACACATTAAGTGTCAGCCACAACATATAAATAGTGAGCCAAAGATTTCACTTAAATATATGAAAATTTAGTCATCAAGCAACTAATCTGAAGCATAGGTGCATTTCTTATTAGTATGATGTTAATATGCAATAAATGAATGCCCTGAAAATGTCAATGCTTCATATAGGAATGTTAGATACAAGTAGGAACAAGATAACCTATGCAATCATAAGAAGTAAATAAAGAAGCATCACGAGTCATATGTTTAGATGCATCAAAATCCATTATCCATTCAATGTTAGAAGAATAATTATAAGGAAAAACAACAAATGCAGATAAAGCTACTTGAGAGTCATTAGAGGTTTTCTTTTTAGCTTTAGCCATTAAATGTTTTGCTTTAAAACAATTATTTTCAGGATGGTTAGTTCTACCACAATGTTTATAAGGATCATACACTTTCTTCTATTTACTATTTTCATTAGAAGCATGAGAAGCATGTACAAAATTAGTATTAGGAGGATTAGAAATTTTATCATTATTAAAAATTTTCTTATGATTCTTATTAAGTGCAGTTAGAGCTTTATTAGGTGTGAGTTGTCCTAAAACAATTATCATTTCTTTCTCATTGATCAATCATATACAAAAATCATTAAAATTTTGCTTCGTAGACTTTGAGACAATTATAGAGCTCTATTCCTAGTTTGGATGAACAAATCAAAACAAGATGACATTTTACGTTCTACAAGAATAATAAGAGCAGTGTTAGTTTTCTTGTAATCTTTACCACAACTATTGAATTTCTCATTTAAAGTTTTCAACTCGGCAAGATATAACTCAATTCTTTCAAAGTCAACAGGTTCGAGGTCAAAGATCTTGTTTTCAAGATAATATGCAGAAACATCATCAGATTTATCAAATAAAGAGGAAATAATTTGCCATACCTGAACCGAGTTGTCTTCTGCCTCAATACTTAACTGAATACTATCTGCAACAGTTTGACCAATGAGCCCCCTTGCTTGATCACTTTCAGCTTCCCATATATACAAATCATTAGCAACAGTAGGTGTCTTGTGTTCACTATTAACTAGATTCCAAATATTCTTACTCCCAAGAACGTCAATCATATTTCTCTTCCACGAATGATAGTTAGAACCAACTAATTTAGGAACAGGAGCTACTTCAAAAGTCATAATGAGTGAAAATTTGTCAAGAAATAAGAAACCCTAATACTGAAAAGTGACAAAAAAATAGTGAAGAACTTGAAAATAGTTACACTTTACTTATATGAATCTGCAAAAGCACAGTTAGAAACACAGTAAAGAAAAGAGGAGAAACTTTCACTTATAACCCTGTGAAAAACATGTGCCCAAAAACTCCCAGTATTCTCTTCTGGTTAGGGGGGTGGATCCAGAATGGATGTTTCGATTCCAAAAATAGGTTATAATAAAAAATCCGGTAAGAACTGAGCAAGTTACGACCCTTTTTTATAACGGTCATTTTTATTACTGAAAGGAAGCCCATAAATGATGAGTTGTCTATTATGGTCATGTAGGTGGATCCAGAATGGTTGTTCCAATTTCAAAAATAGATTATAATAAAAAACAGTAAAAAATGACCAAGTTATGACCCTTTTGTATAACTTTCATTTTTATTACTGAAAGGAAGCCCAGAAATACCCAGTTTTTTGTTCTAGCCAAGTGGGTGGATTGAGAATGGCATTTCCAATTCCAAAAATAGGCTATAATAAAAATTCTCATAAAAACTTTCCAAGTTACGACCATTTTTATAACTGCCATTTTTATAATAGGAAGAAAGATCTCCTTGAGGAGAGCCCCGAAATCATGTAGATCTATGGAAAAAACATCAAGAAACCCTTGAAAAAATTATGTAAAAATATTACACAATAAGTTAGGGTTAGGGTAAAAAACAAATGCAGAAATATGCCCAGATCTAAAGAGAAGCCTAATGCCTACCAGATAGAAAGCAAATCTATAACAACATGACAATGCCCAAATGATAACTGTTATTGATTGAAAGCTATAGAAGGTACTAGATCATAGCAACCCGCTCTGATACCATGTTATAATAGTAGAGTCAAGCTAAACTAGTTAACCTATGCAACCAACAACATATCATAAAAGATAAGAACATGAAAATAAAAGGACAAGAGAACATCGATATATGTGGTTCACCCTAATGGGTTACATAGATGGGAAGGTTGTCTTCTATTATCTCCAGAATATCTTTTCTAGTCTTACAAGAGAGAAAAGCACAAATACCCCAAAGAATATAGATGATGTACAACAATGTCACAATAGTACCAATACCACATCAAGAATACATGATGTGTAGAGACTCACTTGACCATATTATATACTAAGAGATGAGGAGGAATTACTCTTGCATAGTGCATGTGGGATAATATAATTCTCCAAAATAGCATCTTTTAATACAATACCATGGAAAAATACTCTACACAAGTAAATACAACACCATATAACTATGGGTTAAATGTATTACTCTTTTACATAAAATTGTAGACAACTTCCGACATAGTACACAAACATTATTACCGTCCAAGGAATATAGTATATTCCAACATCTAGTGAGTTAAGCAGATTTCATAAACCATGATAGCCCAACTATTATTCATATCACAAACTCCCAAAGAATCATGGAAAACATGCAAACCTAGCCACGACAGAGAACTAGCTGAATATTTTTATCTCAAGCACCAACTATAGAATGTAGAGACATACATATCTTACTACTTTTCATAAAAAATTATTGATAATCATCCATGTAACAACAACTCAACCATCTAATCTAAATCACCCTTTTTACAATTCATACAAGGAATTTCCCATGCTCTAACTGTCTGGAAAGAACCTTCTAGTAAAATCTCATTATTCATGTTGTCTACTACATACCCATCATCAAGAACCTACCTATAAAGATCTGCTTTGAAAACATCTAACCCTTCCATACACTACCTGTACCATGGTATATAAGACTTATTTATATTACTCTACATATATACAGAATACAACTATACTTCATATTATGGTAAAAAAGTAGGATATACACAACCCTTATGTCCCAATTGATTCTGATTGGGCCAAACTCTCCCATAAAAAAAAAAAGGTTTAAGTTGTGAAACTTTCCCGCAACATCAATCTCCAACGATACACCTCCAACATGGAAAGAAACAAATACCACCACAATGCTTGTGTATGAGAGAAAATTATGGGAGCATTTTGTTAATCCAGACCCAGTAGGCATCTCATATCTTGTGTTGCACAGGTATCAACTCAAAAATGAAGAGAATTAGGACAAGATTGGACAGCGCCGAAACTAGCCTTTGCTTTCTCTTCAAAAGATATTATTCCAGAAGAGTCATTGGATTCAACATTTTTGGAGCATTGATCGGCATCTATCAGATCCTTTGCAATAGATCTCATCTGCTACATATAGAACTTAGGAAATGGTAAACTACTTGGAGGTGGACTATTGAAATATGTAGGAATGACCCATTTCTCCGACTCAAAATCAGGAGAAGCAAAGCCACTACTACAAGGACTTTCAACTTTCGTGTAATCAATACCATCAAATGAAGCTACATATTGGGACTCTTTCAACATCTTTGGAAACTCCTTCCCTGTCGCCTGAGATTCCTTCACCCCTGAGGAGATGGACTGCAAAATTCCTGATCGATCGTTTGGAAGAGCACTTAGTTCTGGACCCAAAGGATCTGTTGATGTAATCAACAAATCATCTATCATTTCAGGGACGTTACCATACCCACCATCTGTATTCCTGGTCAGATTGATTTATTTTGGTCTCATCCCCATAAACCTTTGAAACTATTATCGATACGCAACTTGATTTGTTTCGCTTCAGGATAGACAACCTGGTTTCTACATTATTTACAATAACCCTATCACTTGAATGAATCAAAGATTTTTGTCTCACCTGGATTTTTTTATCTGGATCCTTTGCTACATCATTATTTATTGTTTCCCCATGTTTCAATATTGTGACCTTCTCCATGGCAATGTTCTTGCTATGTGGACCATCTCTCGTACCTTTTCCTTCGGTATGAACAATATTTCTCATAAAAAATTTTGCATCATGAAAATAATGCCTTGTTGAAACCGAGTGTTGCAGAGAATTTCCAAATCTATGGCTTGATAAATTTGCAGAAGAATAAGAAGAAAAAGGCAATTGACCATAGTAAATGGAAAAAGAATCGCCAAGAAAACCTCCATCTGCATTGATTTTGGGATATGTGCTAATAGGCTGCTGCAGAAAATAAATATTCTCTCGGTTTACACTGTCTCGAGAACTTTTAGAAGACCATATTTTGTTACACTTTCTTGAAGAAATCACATTGGAAGCCACATTTGTTTGCAACCACATGGGATTTGTTTTCCTTCTACCAATCTCAGGGCTATTCCCCAAAATCCTATGGGTGTGTACTATTTCAGTCTCTAATTGTAGATAATTGACATGATGGTAATCCCTCCCATGCTTATTCATGTTTTCTTTATAAGAGACCAAACAATATTGATCAGGTAATATGGTAGTTCCCATGGTTCTGCAGAATAACCCCTTATGAATCAAAATAAGACACCCCTTATTCCATCTATCACTCTACTCCCCTCCAAATAAACCCCCTTAATCTAGAAAAATAAAGGGAAATACAATATAAAGTTGGAAAAGGGAATGAATAGAAAAAATAGCACCCCTTTATACCTAGTGGTATCAGTTGGCTAGGCTAAAAAGATAAAACATCAAATATTTCAATATTTTGTAACTTTTCGGAGGTGAAATAAGATAAAGAAAAAAATTGATCTACTTGGATTTGGGAAGATCCTTGTTTCTCCACCAAACGGGATAATAAAAAATCAACAAGAATATCTCCAATAGTCCTTCCTTCTTGTGAATTCTAGGGGATCAACAAAATCCATACAATTTCAAGGCTTGGAAATTCTTATCCTATCAGTATACCACCCAATAATTTACATTTCCTACCAAAATCACCTGAGGGCTTGAAGAACCTTCTGCGTGAGATTTATAGGAAACCCAACTAAAGTAATATCCACAAGTCCTTCATATTCAAATTAACAACTTCAATCCAGGACTTGATCAAACTATCCCCAAAATATGTAGGAATAGACAAACCCCTAACAAAAAATATACTCTGTAAAAACACAAAGCTATTAAAAGTATCCACAATAGGCATATGCAGAACCTGTAGTAACTACCGAGATACTATCACAATAGAAGACCCTCTCACAACAAGAGATCTTCTATACTAGAAAACTCTACATATCCTCGAATTGCACCAACCCTAAAAACCCCAACACCACTCTCCACAACCCAAGACTAATTCAAACCCTAGAATTATTCAATACCGAGCAATTGGGTATCCATCAATTTAATGAAATTAAACTTTAATACCCGATAAAATTACATAATACATTAAGAACCCTAATATTCATTAAACTTTCAATTCTTAAATAACTTACTCTTATTATAACTGTAGTGTGGACCTCCACATCTATCTTTATGTTCCTAACACCTGGGGTATGGATATACCTGATGATTATGTTTCTGATAAAAGGTTCCTGGCATAAGTAAACAGAGAATTTTGCAAGAGGAGGCGCGTGCATCATCCGATCACGATATGAGTTGATCATTGCTGGGGGCTAAAGCATTGGTTTACCCACTACTGGGTTTTTGTCTTTACTCATATTCAATATGGTTATTACATCATCCATATCTAAAGATGGATAGAGAAATCTTGTAGTTGTACATGCCACCGAGTTCATCATCTAGGCCAAAATCGTTTCCCATCCTTTCTGGTTTTGGAGAATAACACGATATGTCTACTAATTTATGAGATTACAAAGTTCAAAATTGTACATTGTCTCCCACCAAGATGTTGGATGCCTGAAATGCGTAGGTAGATGTCGAGTATATGGTTTCTTTGAAGGGTTTGGAACCCTCACGAATTAGTATATGTTTTCTTTGAAGTGTTTCCAACCCTCAGAAGAAGCTTTTCAGAAAAGCTTCATCATTCATTTTTGAATAAAATATTGCAAATTAATATAGTTATTTGTGTATAACTTTATTTTCTTAATTTTTATTAAATTTAATTGATCAGTTTTTGGATTTCTTGATTAAAATGTTGAAAGATTTGTTTAAATGATTTTAATTATATTTAGTAACAGAATATATGAACTAATATGATAAATAATTCATACTATATAAATAGATATAGTTATTATAATTATATTATAACGATAATTAGTAGTATATAATAATAGATATCTATTGTAATATATATTCATAATAATGCTAAATGTTATGTTATTTTTTAAATAGGATGTAGGTTTTTTAATTAGGATTTAGTAAAATCCCTTGCCATGGTTGCTACTCAAACCCAAATGATAAAAATCCCTATCAAGTAAAATACCAGGCAATGAATCCATCGTAGATATGCCTGACCACGATCACGCTCTCTAGTCTAGGACATTGGAGCATACTCTTGAGACACTCCTCTTGGAAAGTCTTAGTACACTCAGAGCTTGTAGTTGCGGAGTCTCATAGAATACGAGGTCCATGATGAGGAGAACAAAGTGTTTTTGAAATGCACTAATTTGGTTATCCCATTCCGTCAAGTTGTATGCTCCCAAACCATGAACGAGGAGAGATAGTTCCTATCTTCATATGCTATGTTTTCTTTGAATCAAAAAATGGAAAACCAGAAAGCAAGAGGAAACCTAGAAGGCATAATTAATACCCCTTCCAACAAAGCCAAAAATTTGGTGCTAGAAACCTATAAATTTATGTTACAAGGAATTTATGTCATGCCTATATTAACATTGTTTATAGGAGTATAGTTTTCAAAACCCATATTGAATTAGTAGAAGATTGGGAGAAACTCAAATGAGTTAATAATATTTATGTGGAATCACACTATAAGGGAAGGAATCCAACTCAATGACGATAATCTAGTCTAGAAGTCCTAAGGAATGTGCTAGAACATCGTGATCATAGCTAATTTCGTGTTTCTAGCTGAGATGTGACACATAGGGGGGTCTACAGTTTAATAAATTATAGCACTGCATATGGATTCAGAATTAAGGGGATCTCTCAATCCATCTACTACAGTGTAAAAATTTAGTAAAATGTACAAATTCAATGTTAAATTTTCAATTTTTTCCATTTTCGGAGTGACAGAATTAAAAATCACCAAATAAATGACCAATTTTTATATGGTCATTTGTAGTCTACATATCTCGTGATCAAATTTGGTCATTTATCTTGGTATTTTTTAGTTGGTTCCTATCCTGTGACCAAAAGTGGTCATTTATAGTCAACTCACTTAAAATTGTCAATTTTGGTCATTTGTCCCTTTCAGGAGATTGTGGCGACCAAATTTTTTGGTCTCCTAGTCAATAATATCTCATTTTCCACTAGTGGATACAATGGCCAAAGATCCGATGCTCCATATCTTATACTAAACATCAATTTGGAATGCTCCAGGGCTTATTCCCAACACTTCTAATTATTATAATTCATGTGTTCCAAAGCTTATTCTCAACACAAAATATCATAACTCATGTGCTCTAGAGCTTGAGATCAACAAAAAATCTAATCACTCGTGTTCTCTAGAGCTTGCGCTCAACATAAAATCTCATCACTCATGTGCTTCAAGTTTTTCACCCAACACATTATAGAACTCAATCCTGCATTCATTCTTCTGCACATTTTATCGCAATAATCATCTCAGTACATGCATTAAGGTAAATCACATAGTACATTAGTATATTGTACTACGACCATAATCTTTTTTCATCCATGTCCATTACCAATATGTACAATCTCATATATGATAATAAAACATATGCATCATCCTATGATAATAAAATATATCTAACTAATCAACATAACTCATGTGCAGTGGGGCCTTTTCCCAATATACAAACATAAACATCAAATAACTCATGTACAACAAGACTCATTCCCATCATAGTTAAGGTCAAAATTCAGGATATTACACAGTTGGATGCAGAGGTGTTATAGTGTGGGTGTGAAATGGAGGGGATCTCATCAAAGGAGGGAGGGATGCAGGAGATCAACAAAATTCGAATTCACCAAATGCATTTTCATGCATAAATTCCATGCATTTAATGTAATCCAACATGGAACTAAGGGACAACATTTAATGGCATGGGGAGTATGAATATACCACTAAATTGTCACATCAGGTCTTGGTTAACATTCTTGGAGAAGCTGGGGTCATCAGATCATTTCACTCAAAATTTCGTCATCCGAGAGAAATCGTAACATATGCTAAGACAACTCCCTTCACTACATGTTTCTTGTACGACATGACTACTCAAACTTGTGATGAATGATTTGTTGCTCTTACAAGGACAAACGTTCATGTGATAGTTAGAAATTGACATGTGGTAGGTTAGTGTGGATTCATGATTCATCACTCTTACAATTAGATCACTTTTCAATGCATTGGAGACACAGTTCATTTGTCTTACGATGACAACTTCCAATTGTTGTTTATGTACTAACTAAAATGTTAGTGGTACATTAGACTACTAGAGTGAAGTTGTGATAACCTTGAAAAAAACTACCGAAAACGGTCTTCGAAAGGGCTCAAACCCTAAAAATAAAGAAATAAATAAATAAACACAATACAAGCTTGTGTATGCTATCGTGCTAACAATTCACTTCAAAATGTTATTCATAATAATGCACACTACAACTAGATTTGGGATGTTTAGAGATGTGCTTTTGGGCATAATCATACTCTTCATGCATAAAACAATTTCATAGATTTTGAATTTGCATATATGTAGAGATTGGTTGAAGAGACATCAAATCTCAAATATTGTGATTGTAATGTCCCCCAACCCTCCGACCATACATCAATCATCTGGGAACCTAGCTCCATGAACATGAACACACATACATATAATTCTGAAGCAAGATAATTAAAAACACAAAACATACTACAAAGCATAAGTGTTCATATACACAACGGAAGCAAAACATCCCAATCAGCATTCGACATGTACATCATCATTCATCAATAATAAATATGATTGTAGACACAAGTTAGGCAAGAATACTTATCTTATAAAGAACTTGTCCTCCAACCAGCTACGTCGCTACAATGTTCCACCCAACCATAGGCCCACGTGCTCTTTAATCTCTTAGCAATGCTACCATCCCCGATTCGGGCATGATTCCCCAAGGAATAAGGAACTAGCAAGCTTACACATAGCCAAGGCTAACAACACCACAAGGATACACAGTTCAGCCAAGCCAACATAGTTGGGTTTATCAGGTGAACAACAGATCAGCCAAGCCAACAAAGTTGGGTTTATCAGGCCATCCAAGAGCTGGGAAAGGCTACATGCTAAGTTGGTGAGCCCATTGAAGAGATAAGGACACCTACACCAAAACTATCCTAACTTCTAGGACACCCACACACATCCAACACAAGGAAATCAGTCCCTTCTCTGCTATGCAGTCCCTCAGGCCATGAACTCCCTTCCAGTGCTATTCAGGGGTTGTGGAGAAGAAATCCAACCCACTAGCTCTATCTATTTGGTTCCCAAACCACCAGGTTTGGCAATCACCTCAGGCCCTCAATCACCACTCCTATGTAGTCTGAGCACAAAACCATTGTGTGCATGCATCAAACCATCTATTAAAGCTTTAACAGGGGTAAAACAACTCCCTGAATCGTTCTTGGCCCTATCATGGCCAAAACGATTCCACAGCAACCTACAGGAGCCAAATCGCAAGGAAAAAATATAGCCAAGAAATCGTGGGCAAGCAGTAGCCCACAAACAACCTTGACCCCACAACACTTGATCCTCAATGCAATCGCTGGAGAACTTGCATAGGTAGAAAATGGGGAAGGAATAAACTCCCACTCTATACATGAGGGAAGCGATCCATCCAACCATCACAGTTCAGGGATGAACACCCAAGACATTACCCTGTCCAATCAGGAGCGCAAAACAGGAAAAAGGGAACAATCTTTCTGCATGAAAGGGAGGAAGAAAATATCGCAGACTAGCAATCCTAGAGGAAAGGGAGAACCAACCCTTAAGAAATGGATCATAGATCCTTTTATCTCATCCCACATGAGGAAACTGAACCGTCGGCACTGGAGAGAGTGTCGTCATCCCCCAAATGGGATCGTGGGCGTAGTGGTTTTCCCTGCCAGTGTGGCAGTCAGCCTAGTGGAGTGTGCATGTGGGCAAGGCATGGCAGTCCTGCCACATTCCACTGCCAGCATTAACTTCACCAAACAACAGCAGAACATTAAAGTGGTGGTTGGATGAGACAAGGGAAGGTGAGCAGTCAAACAGGGTGGTGACACATGGCTTTTCCCCCATAGGTTCAAGGTTTAACATCCCCCCCTTAACCTTAGGAAATCATTCCCTTTCTAATATGGTTGTAGTGAATATATCTAGTTGGGTTCATTTAATTAAAATGCATATTTACATGATGCCACAACTTAATATACGCCATATGTCCCGATATACCATCGGTGACAATTCCAATCTAAAACATAACATAACCAAATCGATGGCGGGGCCTTTTCCTTTAGCTCATCACCATGATTATTTACAACATATGTATCATGTATATTTAATGCATTGAGGTCAAAACCGGGTTGTTACATTCCCCTCCCCTTTCAATATCACTGTCCTCAGTGCTTTACAAAATTTGAACAAAATGCTACACTGGTTCCACCTCAATGTTCCATAGAATTGAACAAAAATGGGTGTGCCAATCGCATGGCATCCTCTAGCTCCCATGTAGCCTCTTCAGGTCTGTAGTACTCCCATTGCACCTTTACCTGTCCTATGGCTCGATTCCAGAGCATTGTGACCTTCCTGTCAAGGATGCGCATTGGCTCGATTTGGAACTCTCCCTCGGGTTCCACCTGAATCACATCCCAATTTAGCACATGGTTAGGATCATGTACATATCTCTTAAGCAAAGAAACATGAAAAAAATTATGAGCTCTAGTACTAGCAGGCAATGCAAGTCTATATGCAACAGGCCTTATTCTTTCAAGCACTTCAAACGGCCCACAATATCTAGGTGACAGCTTGGCACAATTTCCAAGCTTGAAGGAAGTCTTCTGTGCTTTCACTCTGAGGTAAACATGACCCCAAACACTGAACTCTCTATTCATCCTATGCTTATCTACATAGCCTTTCTATCTATCTTGTGTTGTCTTCATATTATGCCTAATCTTTACAACCTCTTGCTCCATTTCCTTGAGCAACTCTAGTCTAAGCACAACATTGTTCACTGGGTTATCCCAAGGCACTGGTGTCCTACACCTCCTTCCATACAAATATTCATATAGACTCATCCTCAAGGATGCTTGCGGTCCATTGTTGTACGCAAACTCTTCCAAGTGTAAGTAATCTCCCCACTTGGTTGGTTTATCCATCACATACATGTGAAGCATATCTTCAAGCACCTTATTAACTCTCTCTGTCTGCCTATCTGTCTGAGGATGGTATGCAGTGCTGATGTTTAGATTTGTACCCAAATCCACAAACAATCCCTTCCAAAAATTGGAAGTGAACTTGACATCTCTGTCAGAAACTATTGCCTTCGGCAATCCATTCAATTTGAAAATCTCCTTCGTGAAGATCTTGGCAATGTCATCAGTCATATGTGTAGACTTCATTAGTATAAAATGTGATACCTTTGTCAACTTTTCTACTACAACCATGATGGAATCATGTTGTCTCCAATTCATCGGCAACCCTGTAATAAAATCCATAGAAATAATTTCCCATTTCCATTCCAGAACTGGCAAAGGGTGCAAGAAACCTGCGGGATGTTGATGTTCAACCTCTACCTGTTGACATTTCATGCACCTTGAAATGTGTTCAGCCATGTCCTTTTTCATTCCTGGCCAAAAGTACTGCTTTCTAGTTGTAGCAATTGTCTTTTGATATCCCGGGTGACTAGAATACGGAGCTTGATTGATTTCATCCATAACAACTCTCCTCAAATTTGCTACATTCAGAATATAAATTCTACCTTTATAAGTAAGAAGTCCATCTCCTTCCAATTTATATCCCTCATACCTCTTCTCAAGACGTTGCTACTACAATTTGTCTTTTACCTGCTCATAAAATTCATCTCCTGCAGTATGATTAACAATCTGTTGCCTCAAATCTGATTGGAAAATAGTGAGAGATGCCACATGCATTTCCTGCATATTCTTGCTGAGTGCATCAAATACCTTGTTTTCTTTCCCCTTTATGTGCTTGATTTCAAAATCAAAATAACATAAACATTCCAGCCATCTCGCTTTCCTAGCATTCAGAGTAGGCTGATCAAATAGATACTTCAGACCACAGTGGTATGTTGTTAGCTCAAATATTCTACCCATCAAGTAATGCCTCCACATATTGAGAGCATGTACTATGGCTGCAAGCTTTAGATCATGATAGGCATAGTTATTCTCATGCTCCTTTAGCTTTCTTGACTCATAACATATCACGTGGTTGTGTTGCATAAGGACTCCTCCAAGCCCTTGTCCACATGCATCGGTACATACTACAAAATCTTTCTCTGGATCTGCAACTTTCAATACTGGTGCACTGGTGAGAATATTCTTCAACCATTGGAAGCTTTCTTCACACTTCAAAGTCCATTCGAACTTCATCCCCTTCTTTTGCAAGGAAGTGATGGCATGTGCAACTTTGGAAAATCCTTCAATGAATCTCCTATAGTATCCTGCAACTCCCATAAAAGATCTCACATCCATCACATTTCTTGGAGTAGGCCAATTCATAATGGATTCAATCTTCTCAGGGTCCACCGATATACCCTCTTCTAAGATAATGTGGCCCGAATACTAAATTCTATCTCTGTAGAAGTCACACTTGCTCAGTTTTGCATACTGCTGATGCTCTTTGAGCAATTACAATGTCAACCTCAAATGCTCTTCATGTTCCTCCTCATTCTTAGAATAAACAAGAATTTCATCAAGGAAAAGAAGAACAAACTTGTCCAAATACTTACTGAAGACACTGTTCATAAGGCACATAAATGTAGCTTGTGCATTGGTGAGACCAACTGGTACCACTACAAACTCATAATGCCCATACCTTGTCCTGAAGGCTGCCTTATGAATGTCTTCGTCCTTGATTCTCACTTGATGGTAACCAGACCTCAAGTCAATATTGGAAAATACCGTTGCTCCTCTCATTTGATAAAAGAGGTCATCAATCCTAGGAAAAGGATATTTATTCTTCACAGTAACCTTGTTCAACTGTCTGTAGTCAATACATAGCCTAAGTGTACCATCTTTCTTCTTTACAAATAGAACCGGTGCTCCACAAGGAGACACACTTGGCCAGATATTCTTCTTTTCCAACAACTCTTGCAGTTGCATCTTCAACTCTATCATCTCCAATGTACTCATCCTATAGGGTGTCTTGGACACTGGTACTGCTCCTGGAACAAGTTGAATTGTGAAATCAATGTCCCTCTTTGGAGGAACCCCTGGAATCTCATCAAGAAACATATCCTTGAATTCTTGTAGCACCTGATAGTCCTCCAGCCTAGGAGTTTCATCTCCTTTTGGTTCCAGAATATGAGCTGCATACAACTAGCAACATTTTCCACTGAACTTCTTCAACTGCATTGCTGAAACCTGCCTTACTGAAATTACCTTTGGAATACCTTTCACAACTACTAGGTTTCCTTCTTCATCCATGCATTCAAAAGTATTGTTATAATAGTCAAACTTTACTCTATGAGCCTCTAACCAATCCATTCCAATGAGAGCATCATAGGAACCAAGCGGTAGAACATTTAGATCTACACAATTGGTCAACCCATTCATAACCACTGGACATTTCTCTACCACCTCACTGACCTTTATCTTAGTCCCAGTGGCTAGCTAAACTAACCAATATTTTCTATGCTTTATTTTCTGAAAAGCACCAATCTCCACTACTCTAGGAGTGATGTAACTATGGGTAGAACCAAGGTCAATCAAAATAGAAATATATTGTTCAATAATCTTACCTGCAACTTCAACCACAGCTGACAAGTGATCTGCCTAGTGGTCCTCCAATGCTGAATAAATTCTAGCGACTGCCCTTGCTACTTGATCCATTGTTTCTACTTCCTGCATGTTATAAGCTGGCCTTGCACTTTCATTCTCAAGTGGACAATATCTGCGCAAGTGGGGTCCTTCACATTTCCAACATTTTAGTGGACATTTGTTCTATTTTGGTTCTTTAGGATTTCCACCTATCATTCCCGCTAGATTACTCGCAGCTTGGGATGGTTGGTTCTGTTGATTCCTAAATCTAGAAGGTTTGAAACCTTTCCTTCTTTGGTCAAACTTCTCATTCTTATTGTCCTTCTATGCCTTATGGTAATCAATACCTTTGCTTTGATCATAGCAATACTTAGCCTTCCTTATCACTTCTTCAAGAGTTCTTGGTTCACAAAACTCAATTCTATCTCTGTAGGCTTGAGGCAATCCACTCAGAAACCGCTGGACCTTCACTTTTTCAACTCTGATGTACCGGACATACCTCAACAATTCCAAGAACTTATTTTCATATTCATCCATGGTCTGCTGTCCCAATCTCAGCTCATCGAACTCCTTGATCTTGTCATCATAAAACCTGTCAGAGAGGTATTTTTGCTTGAAATACTTCTTGAACTATTTCCATTTCAGTCTCCTTTCACTGATCTTATCTACTTGCTTGAAGTGTTCCCACCAAATGGATGCTCGTCCATTCAGATTGAATATGGCAACTCTTTCCTTCATGTTTCTTGAATAATCCTGCACTTGAAAGTACTTCTTTATCCCAAGAAGCCAAGCTTCATCCTCTTGTCCAGTCTTTATCTCACCATCAAATGTAGGAGGTTTAGCTTTCTTAAATTCATCTCGAGAGCGATCCCTATGGTGCCTTCTTCTTTTCCATTTACGAGAAGATGAACTTGTATCTCCACTGGGTTCTTTAGAGTCAGATGATCCACTATAATTCCTTCTCCTCCTTCTGGTATTGCTCTTACTACCTTCTGGTCTTGATGCACCTTGTGCAGAATCTATCTTTCTCTACAAGTCTGTCAAACTCTGCAACATGGTAGCATTCAACTGATGCTGCTTGTTAGCTGGAATATTTCACCTCCTGCGGACGGCAAGGTGTTCCAATGGTCTGAATGGTTCAGATACAGAACAAATAGATCATAGAGGCTGATAAATCTCCCTAGATGCTGTAGATATCTGGAATACAAGGCTTTGATAGTTCAACTATGTACCTACAAAAGAGCTCAACAAAAAATGAATCAAAGCAACTAGAATATGATCTACTAATCTATGCTAGTGACTAAGGAATCTATCAATATATATCTGAAATCAAACATCAACAATATATATGGGACATAAAATCAACTTGCATTAGAAATATGAAGAAGTTTACAAACAAGCCTTAGTGTTTACTTGCATCTCCATGAAACCAGCTCTTCATCCCCAAAAGCTCCGACTCTAGCTCTCTATGCTCTCTCCAAATGATCTTGGGCCAAGAATCAATCCAACAGCATAACAATACCTTCAATGTTCTCTCCTCAACCATGGCTATGAGCTCATATTTATAGGACTTTAATGGATAGAAATGGTTGAGAAATTAGTGGGTGAGGTGGCCTCTAAGATCCTAGGATGAGGTATCTCGAGCTCAACCAACCCACAACAGTAGGGATAAGGCAATGCATGAGGCTTATCATATAGAAGCCTCAAGAAACTTCTATTTTTCCCTTTTTACCCAAGGTACCGCACTTCTCCTTCTATGACAAAGCGGTTTTGGTAATAACTACCTATGGACCAAGGGTAACAGGCGGTGGCACCGCTTGTGGACAACCAATGAAAGGTGGTGCGAGCAGGAGTACTACTCCTAGACAAAGGGGCATGCATGGTGCTAGGAATTTGTATGATAGATTGATAAAAAACCATTTAGTTTTCACTCCAAAATCTAGGATTCAGGACATGTAGGTATGTCGAAGGTCTTATCACATGATGGTGACAGGATTTTGGTATAACAGGATGCCCCCCAAAGCATGATTCTTAGAGTGATACGATAAACAATAGCTTTGAGAACAAGTCGTTTCTAGGAGATGAAAATGTCAGCTCGATCAGAGTATGGAGTCAAGTAGGAATCTATAGTACATCAGTATGTTGACTCATAGACACAAGTTACCAAACTCATAGCTGCAGACCAATAAAAGGCAGATCCATTAGTGGAATAAACAAGCATGGCTACTAGAATACAACATAGATCCATGTGATAGAGGACTCAAACTTGGACATAGCTACCAGACATACAACGTAGATCTATGTCATACAGATGCAAATTTGAGCATAGCCATGACCATACAAATGTGAATCCATTCTAGATATACAAAACTCCATGGAAACCTGGGGAAAAAGCAATGAGCGCTTTTAAACAAATGCCCGGGGTCTTCATCTCATCTTCCATAAAGTATGATTCTATCCATGTGATTACAATGATCTGAAGTCGAACATTGTAGAAACCACTTGATTATTGGCCAATGATGTGAACCGTTAACAAGTACGAGGGAGATCACCATTAATGTCAATGATTCCCAAGGTACCCTATTACAATATATTGAGTGCGAATAGATGTCCTGATGTCGAACACCCAGTCGATTCTATCGATAAAAGGTCAATGATGTGAACCTATGTCAAGGGCGAGAGAATCTGTCATTAAGGAATATAGATATCAACCTACTAAATATTGTTTCTAAGACTATTTCCTAGATGATGAGCTGATGTCGACGGGAATAGTCTCGTCGAAGGAGGGCCATGATGATTCCCACATCAATGACACGAAACTCAGAACATAGTTCTGGAATGATGTGAATGTAGTAACCATATGACTGACTCAAATATATCGACACAAAGACTGTCTAGACTGTAGAGGTAAAACTTCTTCATATCCCCTTTGAACATTGGGCGGCATGACAAAATGACTTGGCGGCATGACTAGACAGGAAAGACACACAATGTGACAATGGACAATGCATTCTTTTGAAATACTCAAAGGATTGTCATGACTCATGAAAGTGGATCATCAGGGAGATCAGCTGAATACCCAATTGACTGACATGATTGTGCAGACAAGTGTCATGTTCAAAGGTAACAACAAACAACTGCCATTATTTGCAAAATGATTCCATTCCTATTTTCCCCATCATGATTGATGAGTGCCTCTTTTCAGTTTTACGAGTTGAAAGAGGGTAACAAACACTCGATATAGCTTGTCAGAAGACAAGTCTAGTCTCATATGTTTTACGAACCTGAGAGAGGAGGGGTTCAATCCCAAAATGGGTCTCTCAATGTTTAATTTAACAAGTCCACTGAAAGAAAACTCGGTATCGTTTCTGTTTAGAGAGTCTAAATGAATACAGAAGAAAAATCCAAAGGGGTCCTTTTTTGTATGATTTAGTCTCTAAGGCCTGAAAAAGTGTAAAATCATACCTTAGAGATCTCTTCCAGTCATGATTGGTTGGAGTGTTCCTTTCTCATAAATAGTCCTATCTGAACCAAGAAAGAGATAACCTACCGTTGGATGGATGACTCTTCAAATACTTTAACGAACGTGAAGAAGACAAGATTGCTCAACAATCTTTTCATATTTAGGGAGCCTCTAAAGGGTTTAAAGAGAACTCCATGAGGTTTCTTTACACAATGTCACTTTTTACGAGCCTGGAAAGATTTGGAAATGGAATCGACTATCTTTTCATGTTTAAGGAGTTTGAAATGGACCCAACTATCTTTTCTTTACACAATGTTGTGTTTTATGAGCCTGGAAAGAAACTTGAACTAGACTTGGAACTTTGATACTAGGTTTTAATGAGCATGACAAAGTGTCGTAATAAATGATCGATGACCTTTTCGGGTAGGGGTAGAGTGAATTTCAGTGATCCGTTCTTCTGATGGCTGTGGGATCAGATGCTCATGGTTGAGGACTATGCCTATGCAAAAACAGGTTTTGCAGATGATCCTAACTTACCACTCCCACCTGGAGGGCAGTGGGGTGACAATGGTAAGAAACAAGAAACCCTAAATATGGAAAATGTTTTTATGTTTTTATGTTTATATATTTTTTTATGATAAGTGACGAGACCTGTTTGTCTTCATGCAGATGTTGGAGTAGCGAGGCCTGGAGGATCGTCTCCATTAGACAAGTGAGCCAGAGCTTGCTTCATGCCACAGGGTGATGATATCACCGGGGAGCTGGAGGAGAACCTAGAGAGGTTGACTTCGGACATCCCATATGCTGATATAGATGACCTCCCCACTAGATATCAGAGATATACAGTGGGAGTACCAGGCCGATTCAGCATGCTACTACACAGGGTGGCTTGAGCAGTGATGTGCTATCATGAGCACCACTAGTGGATGAGACATGTATACTGAAAGCTGATAGCTTTAGGATTTTTGTATGATGATTTTTCTTGAAATCCTACGTGCTTCAGATGAGGTCCGGGACCTATTTTGTAAAACTTTTTATATATATAAATACAAACTTTTACACGGTGTTTATACATTTCAAATGGATAAATGCATTTTCTATGAGTTCTATGTGTCTTTAAATGTTTATTTACAATGTGCCATGTTTGATTTAACATCATGAATGTGAAATATGCCAATCTAGGATGTAATTAGCCAATGAATCCGCAACTACATTATGTTGCCTAGGGATATGCCTATATGTAATGGTTTCAAATGATCTTACTAACAAATGTACCCTTCGAAAGAGGAAGAGAAGCACTGGGTTCCTAATTGTGTAGACATGGTTTAAATGAAAAACCATGAGCTGAGAGTCCATCAAAACTACTAGATCACGGACATCCTAGGAGGCAGCTTCAGTTAGAAGACCGATGACTGCTTCATACTTGGCGATGTTATTAGTAGAGGGACATAAGAAAACCACTCCTGAACTGACCAAATATTCAGTTGGGGATTAGAGAACCCAAGCAGCCGAGGCTAGATTTAAGGTGTGGTGGCAAGCACCATCAGTGAAGCCATAGAAATCCATCTGCATGACCAAAACATGGTATGAACAGATGCGGACACCAAAACTCAAAACCATCTTGAAAATACTGAAAACACACTGAAAGTCAATCAATATACATATATACAGGATACCATCCAAGAAAACCTAGGCATAGTACCTTTTTAGGTACAACCCATTGCGAGGTTACCCCAAAGGGATTCCATCATAATCAACTAACTCATAGGCTCATTTCTCTAACACCTTAGAAATAATGAAAGGTCCATACCACATGGACTCGAAATTACCCTTTCCTAGCTTGTCATATCTCTGCTCATAAGTCAAAACTAGGTCACCCTCGTTGAAAACACGAGGCTGGATGGATTTATCGTACTGCTCCTTGACGCATTTCTTATGTGCCTCATTAGCCAAGACAGCATCTCTACGAGTCTCATCAAGGTTATTTAAGTACAAAAATATCGCTTCCTCTACAGAAGTTTCTGGGGGAAGTTTGACGGCAAGTTGTAAAGATGGAATCTGACATTGGATTGGAAAGATAGCTTCAAGTCCACAGATAAGGTGGAATGGCATGAAACCAGTAGCTATTTTCATGGAAGTCCAATAAGCCCAAAGAGCAAAAAAAAGAACAAGATGCCAATTGGATTTATGATCTCCAACCATCTGACGAAGCATAGTTTCCAAAACCTTGTTAATGGCCTCTACCTGAACATTAGCTTGCGAATAATACAGCGTAGATTTTTCATGGAAAAAACCTAGCTTGGCACTCAATTCCTCCATCATCTGATTACGAAAATGAGATCCGTGATCAGTGAGGATGGAATCCAAAACTCCAAATCCATCTATGCCATATGATTAACAAGAAGAGAGCGGAAGTCTTACCATCTTCTACATATGTAGGCATAACCTCATCCTATTTTGTGAAATAATTCATGGCTACGATGATGTAACCATGCCCCTTAGCTGAGGTAGGTTTACAATACATGAAGTCAATCCCCCATTTTGTAAAAGGGCCAGTGACAATGATGGGGTGAAGCAGAGCAAGATGGGTGCGCTTTTTGGGATAAAAATATTGGTAAGGTGGGCATTTCTTAATAGCCTCATGACAGTCTTTGAATACAAAAGGCTAGAAATAGCCAGCGCAAAGGATTTTATGGGTTGTAGCCATCCTAGATAAATGACCACCACATGCTCTAGAGTGGCAATCATTCAGCATGTGTTCAATCTCCTCATGAGTGAGGCATCGCTGGAAAATGGATCCAATCCCACGTCTATACAAGCTATCATTAAAGATAAGATAATATTTCGCATGGTGACGGATGCGGCAACGATCATCGCGAGATAGATGCGCCTGAAAACGGTGGGTCTAGAGATAAATCAGGAAATCTCCATACCAAGGATCAGTAGTGCTAATCAGGAACAGGAATTCATTTGGAAATGAATCGCTGGACTTAGATTCTGTGGTAACACAGGGAAGGTCACATATAAGCTAGGAAAAAACCAAGGATTTCTTTGATGTAGCCTTGGCAAACTCAAGATCGAACTCCTGAAGGATGACGATCCAATGGGAATACTTGCCCCCAAGTACCTGATGAGTCCGAATGTAGTACATCGGGTTCTACTCTTCCAATACGATGGTAGTGCGAAGCATAATGTAGTGACAAAATGTTTACACAGCAATGACTGTGGCCAAAGCTATATTCTCCCCATGTGAATAATGGGTTTCAGAATCAATAAGATTCTTACTGGCATAATAAATCACATGATCCTGACTATGGAGATTGTCCTGCGCTAAAACCATGGTGATGGTAGTAGCAGAGGAAGCAATATACAAGAGAAAATATTTTGAATAATGCGGGGGGTGTATCATGGGTGAATGAGTCAAAGCATGCTTAATACTATCAAAGGCACGTTGGGCCTAGTCATCCCAGAAGAATGGAGTATTCTTATTGAGGAGAGGCATATAACCGTGCATTTTCTCAGTGAAATTGCACACGAAACGGTGGAGAAAGTTTGCATTTCCCTACAAACTTTGGAGTTCAAGGATGTTGGTTGGGGCTGGTAGATTAATGATGGAGGCAATCCTCAAAGGATCGATCTGGATTCCATCTTTGGATACCACAAAGCCAAGAAAACATCCCGTCTCAACGCAAAAAACACATTTATGTGAATTGAGCCGTATATTATAATGACGGAATCTCAAGAATATGTCTCTAAGATGACCAGGATGGTCCTCCCATCGCTGTGAATGAGAAGGGAGGTTGTCAAGGTACGGTTCAACAATATGTTTAATGTCATGAAACGTATAAGACATCACACACTGGAACGTGGCTCCAGTGTTTTCCAAGCTGAAAGGTAACTTATTATATGCAAAGGTTCCCCATGGGAAAATGAATGTCGTCTTATGTTGATCGAAGGGAAATATCTCAATCTAATTATAGCCGAATAAGCCATCCATGAATGAAAAGATGACACTTCCAGTACAGTTGTCGATAATCTGATCGATGTGCGGGGTAGGAAAGTTATCATTGGGACAAGCTTTATTTAAATCCCTAAAGTCAATGTAGACTCTAATGGTGCCCTACTTTTTATTGACAGGGACAATGTTCGATACCCATTCCATCATAGGTATAGGACAAATAAAACCAGCTTTCAGAAGTTTCTCAATCTCAGATTTAATAGCCGCGGCCTTTCTAGGATGGACTTTCCTAAGTTTCTTCCTGACAGGTTTAGGCATGGGATAATTTTTAATCTCATGGACCACAATGGAAGGGTCAATCCCCAGCATCTCTTCATAGGCCCAAGAAAAATTATCACGAAATTCCTTAAAAAGTGTCTTATATGCTTTAGATTCATCTGTGGAGCAGTTCTTCCCAACATGAACGTGCTCAATAACATTAGGCTTGGCTGATATGTCAATTGGATTTGTTTGAGTAATGTTGCAAAGGTTTCCTTCAGAATCTGTATCTTGCAACAATATAGGACTTTGCAGAATGTTGACAATATCAGTAGGAAACAAGGATGCAAAATCATGGCTGCCCGAACTGGTATTGGGGAAGAACATGGATCTATGATGGTGATCCTCCCAAATGTGCTCATCCGTATTCATGATCTCTATAATGGACTCATCAGAAGGAAAAGTCTTGGAGAGATAGTCTGGAATCAGAAGAAAAGATTCTAACCAGTACGGTAAATGGTAAGGATCTGAAACCACTAAATGAATGTCATCAGTGTGATCATTGGAACAAGTTTGAATGGTGTCATACATGGCTTTGTGCGGGATCAACGAGGTGGAATCAACAACATTTGTGCCCTGGGCCTCAATATCAAATGAAGTAATCATATGTACTGTCATTGTATCCATGCTAGGAGAAGTAGAGGGAAAAATCCCCATAAGGGATGAATCCTTCAGCATACCTACCCCAATCGACTGGTAAGGAGGAGGGGACTGACCTAACATGGGGATGCTATTAGCCATGGAGGTAGTAACATCTGGTGTATAGAAATTAAGCAGGTCAATGGTAACAATTCTCCTGAGATGCAAGAATTAGACCGTTCGAAATACTATTGAAGCAACAACATTCATGGCATAGAACCAATTCCTTCCTAAAAGGAGGTTATAATCTAAAGGGGCATCTACCACTTCTACTTGGATGGAAATAGTTTTTCCCCCCAGCTCGACCATGAGAGCTGATATGAGGCCATGGGGTTGGAAACCCTGTCCATCAAAGGCTTTAAGGGTCATAGGTGATGTAACAAGCTCGGGAGAGCCAAGATCTTTCCAACAAGTCAGAGATAACACCGAGGTCGAAGCTCCTTCATCTAGTACCATTCGAAAGACTTTCTTTCCCACTACTTTTGTAATGATATGAAAAGCAAGTTTATGCAGTAATCTAGGTTTATAGTTCTCAACATTGAAGTGAATCAAGTTAGTGCTATCCGGGTCAACAGATCCTAATGTGGTCAACAAGTTCTTGTGCTGTGTAGGGAAACTTTGGAGTACTTCTAAGGTAGACATTGCACAAGGTGCTTGAGCGAGATCTTCAACCACATTATAGAATTGAGCAGTTCGAGCATTGGGATTAAAGATAGCCTTCTGAAGTGTACTCTTTGGTGGGTGAAAAATCATGTCGAGAGTAGGCTTCTCAATAGACAAGGGAACAGTAAACGAGGATTCCAGAGAACTAGTAGAGGGAGCTTTCCCTGAAGAAGATTCATCTTTTTGATTATCTGTGGGTTTATCATAATTTTGAATTCGAGTTTGCAAATGGATGGTATCTGAGGACATCATATGAATTTCCTCTGATGAGCTAGAGTTACCCTGGTTCGACATGTGGTCTACCAGTTGTTGTTGAGAGGGAAAGGGATCCGTAAGTACTACAGGTGCAGTATTAGACTTCAAAAACTAGGAGATTTCATCCCGATGGGGACACTCCTTTGAGAAGTGGTCACCACCACATAACAAACAAGGGTATTTATCCTTCCTTTTCCCTGTGTTGTTGTCATTATTGGTTGATTGTGGGGTCTCCTATTGGTTTCCAAGTTTCTTATTTCGATTTTTACCTTTATTTTTATCACCTGAGGTTTGAGTACTTTGAATAGAATTGACCTTGACAAAGACCTTAGGAGTCGAAGGAGTAACAGTTTGGGTTTGCTTGGAAGGTTTCGTTGCAGATGGGGACTGGATTGAAACAACAATCCCATCAATAGGTACTTCTGCTGATGGCTTGGTAGGGATAGTGTTGGGGTGAGGAGCTTGAGGAATCAGGTCATAAAGAGTCCCGAATTGGGAATAAACCAAGTATAGGTACTGAAATCAACTAATAGCCTACTCTTTGGTAATGGCACTTCCCATGGACACATCTCGGGCAATAGGAGGCAACAAGGACTTAGTGAACCAATCAACTAACAACTGATCTAGAATAGGAGCCTTAATAATCCTTCTCCGCCTTCTCCACTCATGAATATGATCATAAATGTGGGTGGAGGTGTTCTGTTGCACAGAAGTTAAAAGATCAGTTCCCGTTTCATAACAAATAGGGAGCTGAAAGTGCATAAGAAATACTGTTTCCAACGAGCCAAAATCCACAAATGAGTGTTGTGGGAGTTCAATATACCACTTCACGGCCGTACCGATCAAAGTTCACTGGAAGAGTCATAACCAAATGGAATCATCCATGAGGGAGTTCAAAGAACACCACAAATGAAAAGTCATAACATGGTTTCACTGATCTTCACCCTGCTTTCCATCAAATTTCAGAATATCTGATGATAACTTTAGCAGAATGGGAGGCCATGAGGGATTATGTCGAATGGGATCATTAATCAACTTGGATAAATCAGGAAAGTCCAAAGTTGCTAAGAAAGGTAATTGTCTATTGGGATGCACATGCTGGTAATATTGATATGGCATGTAATTACTAGTAGGGCCATAGGTAGACTGATAAATAGGTTGCTATGAGGAAGAACCATCGAAATTTTTTCCCATGGGGGGTTGATTTCTGAAATTAGGACTGCTAGGATCACCAGGGCCTCTAGGAGGAGGACTGCTAGAGCCACCAGGACCACCAGGACCACCAGATCCTCTAGAACCTCCAGGACATGGGAAACCTCCAGAGCCACCGGAACCATTAGGTGGAGGGCCACCAAACCCTCCAGAGCCATAAGGAGGAAATCCACCAGGTCCCCGAGCACCACTAGGACCACCAGGACCATGAGGAGGACTACCAGATCCTCAGGGACCATTAGGTCCCCCAGGGGGAGGACCTCCATAAGGTGGTCCTCCTGCACCTCCCACAGTACGTATAGGTATCCCTCCCATGGCTGGCATGTAAGACGAGTTGGGTTGCACCCATAGCGTAAAAGTGTTTCTAGGGTATGGAATTCTAGTAGGATTAGATGGATGATTACCTACAGGTATTTGATAACCATAACCACTAGAATATTAAAAGGCAACAGGTTGTGCCCCCAAGGGCTGACCTGAACTAGACGGGGGATTTACCACATTAGTGTGGGTGGGAGGGATAAAAAATGTAGATGTTTCTATGTTAGAGGTCTACTCTTGACTAGTTACAACTCTGGGATCAGATAACATAGATCGTGCTAGGGGTTGCCCCCCAACATTCAAAGGTACTGAAGAAACAAGAATTGAAGGTTGGGCCCTAGATGCAAAAGACCTGGTAGGATTTGGAATAGATGTAACATAAGAGGTGAGAGGGATGGAAATTTGACCTAGGATGTGGGTTGTTAATGGATGATCTATAATCAGTTCAATGGGTCTCATAGTATTGTCTAGTGAACGATATCCCATGGGAAGGAATGTGGAACGAACTAGTGAAGAGCCTAATAGGTTGTCAATCTACTTTTCTACATCCTGTGCACGGAGCATAGAAGCATGGTATTACTTGTGTTCTTCTTCACTCTCAGGAGAAATTACATGGGTGCCAAATGAGGCAATGGCCTGTCTGATAGGCATCTCCCAAAAAGGAGCAATAGGACCAAAGTCTGGATGGGTATCATCAACATGACCTTCCACAGGAGGATGGAGTGATGAATCTTCCCAGGAAGGCTGTTGGACCAAGGAGGGTGAGTGTGAAGAATATGGTACTCCACTTTCCACCACCACATTATCTCCCACTTGGGAGGTGGTAGTAGCTCCTTAGTTGATAGCTTCCATTGGATTTTCTTCTGAAACAGAAGTAAAATCAGGTGGCAAGCCCTGTACTCTCTTGGACTGTCTTAACTCAGCCAATGTGTACAGTTCCTATCTAACCTAGGGTCTAAAAATATAGAAAAAACACACCAAAGGAATTCCCTACTCAAACTATAGGTCAAAACAAGCAGACTTAAAATGACAAGAGGAGTTCAAAAGTCAGGTCTCTCACTAAGATTATCAAGCAGGTGCCACTCATGATATACCTCCAGGGTACATGCATAGTAATCTCCCTGAATGCTGTTTTCAGTGTATGGATCCAAAAAAAGATAGCCAAAGGGCTTTTCTCAGATAGATAAGGTACCCTAGTGGGGTCTCTCGATATACTCAAGGTACATGAGAGATATAATCGGTAGTAGTGTTGTCTAATGCATAACCGTACACAAGGGGCCTTTCGATATACAATCGATTACATGAAGTACCTTTCAACGATGATACGTGGAAGAACCATGTGAGTCCCAGAATGTAATGCTGACAAATAATGATAGCTCCTACGTTTTACGATGCCCGAACACATCTCTAACCTATCACTCAAGTTAGTACGTAAATTTTAACCTACAACTACAATTAATTTTAACTTGTACAGTTAGGTGAATGCATGATGTTTCGACAAAAAAGTAAAACCATGCAATATGCTTGTGCAAATGTTCACTTTACCGTTTAATATGCCTACTTATGGGAGGGAAGAGAGTGTTTTTCTTTTTGTTTCAAAACCAAAAATCATTCCAATCAACAGTCATGAACATCAAATCAAATACAAGAAAACACTTTTAGAAACCAAATTCTTATTTTCGAAAGCAAATGGGAAGGGTGAGAATCTCTTTTCCTAAAAGAACAACACCAAGCACACCTATATGCCAATGCACTCTAACTTTTCAAATTTCTTAAAAAAATAAGAAATCTAACTTAAAACTACCATTTTTTTTTTAATATTTTGATCGAGATAGTCCTATATGCATGAGAGATGAAATATCATAAAGGTCCTGAAAGCTTATGAAGCCAATTAGAAAACCCAAATCCAACACTCATATCCTAATCTCAAGAAAAACTTTTCTTTTTTGAAGGGAAGAAAAAGAAGTTTACTATGCAAGCAAGAAATGAAATCTAGAAGCTAATCTAGTGTTCTTCTTTCAGTATATGCAATGAAAAGAGAGTTCAATGAACACCCTAACTTTCAGAAAATAAGAAATCCTTCTTTAAGCACAACCAACAAGCAAGAAGTGGATGAAAAATAAAAAATGCTAAACAAAAATTTTGAAATTCCACTCAAATCAATCGTAAACCATCAAAGCAGTAAGCCACACACATCAGATTCAATAACACAGGCTAATAACAAAACTGAAAGCAATCAAAATTCCAATTTTTTACAAAGAAAAATGAGGAAAGAGAGTTTTGTACTAATGCCTACCTGGTACCGCGCTTTGTAGGTGTTGTAAGAGCATTTCCAAAGTAGAACCACTCCTTGCAAACTAGATACTGGCGGTGGCACCGCTTACTGTTCATTGTGTTCAGGCGGTGGTACTGCTCCCCGTAAAAAGCATTTCCTTGGTTCCCTATAGATGGCCAAAACAATAAAGAGATCGATGGATTAGATCAAAAAAGACTAGATCAAGGCAAATACTGTCGAATTGAATGTTGTAACAGAGCATAAAAAACCGAAATGACTCAGATTTGAACAGATCTGGAAATTTCAAACCCAAATAATACAAATCAGAAAGAATATATGACTAAAAAGAGTTGAAAAAAATGGAGCCTGGATTCAGACAAGATTTGCAGATTGAGGACGATCAGAACAACTGAATACAACTACTCCCCAGTGGAGTTACCAGATTTGTTAGCTGGAATATTTCACCTCCTATGGACATCAAGGTGTTCCACTGGTCTGAATGGTTCAGATCCAGAACAAATAGATCACAGAGGCTAATAACTCTCCCTAGATGTTGTAGATATTTGGAATACAAGGATTTGATAGTTCACCTGTGTACCTGCAAAAGATCTCAACATGAAATGAATCAAAGAAACCAGAATATGATCTACTAATCTATGCTAGTGACTAAGGAATCTAGCAATATATATCTGAAATCAAACATCAACAATATATATGGGATAGAAAATCAACTTGCATTTGAAATATGAAGAAGTTTACAACCAAGCCTTAGTGTTGACATGCACCTCCATGAAACCAGCTCCTCATCCCCAAAATCTCTGACTCTAGCTCTCTATGCTCTCTCCACATGATCTTGGGCCAAGAATCAATCCAACAGCATAACAATACCTTCAATTTTGTCTCCTCAACCATGGCTATGAGCTCATATTTATAGGGCTTTAATGGATATAAATGGTTGAGAAATTAGTGGGTGAAGCGGCCTCTAAGATCCTAGGATGAGGGATCTCAAGCTCAACCAGCCCATAGTAGTACGGTTACGATAGTACACGAGGCTTATCATCTAGAAGCCTCGAGAAAATTCTCTTTTTCCCTTTCTACCAAGGGTAGCACACTTCTCCTTCTATGAGAGAGCGGTTCTGGTAATAACCGCCTATGGACCAAGGGTAACAGGCGATGGCACTGCTTGTGGACAACCGATGAAAGGCGGTGCGAGTAGGGGTACCACTACTAGACAAAAAGGCATGTGTAGTGCTGGGAATTTGTATGATAGATTGGTAAACAGCCATTTAGTTTTCACTCCAAAAGCTGGGATTCAAGGCAAGAAGGTATGTCAAAGGTCTTATCACATGAGGGTGACAGGATTTCGGTATAACACTACTCTTCTTGGGATTTAATCAAGCTTCTCATGGTGGCTGCAACATATGACGGTGTCTCTTGGAATCTTCTTCCACTAGACTCTATGTCATCATTTTCATTACGGACATTTTCTCCCATGGAAGCTCTCGCACGCTCGTAGGAATCCCGAGAATCATACCCATCATGGGTTCTCATGAATGAACCACCTCTTGATGTTCTACTTGGAATACTGTTCTTGGAGGTGTCTATAATTCTGCAAATGTGTTAGTAGCAAACTATTAGATGCATATCATCAATATAAATCAAGACTACTTACCTTCCTTTTTTGGAATTTATAAAACAACAATTTTGCTAAAACACAAAATTTTCTCTTTATCTTGTTCAGCCCTGTAATCCACTGATAGTCTGCTGAAATATACTGAAACAGTTGGAATTTGCTGAGAAAAATTCCACTTTACAAAACCAAAAATTTATTTCTCCTTATCAGGTCTCTTCCCCACTAACCTTCCAACGTTTCGGCAGCTAGAATGTCTAATTTTCTTCGCTGTATCGGTGGGTTGTAGTGGTCTACTATTCTGAGTTTTATTGGCGATAAAATCGAATAATCGCTGCATCAGCGGTTGGGTGCTCTGTGCATCAGATGTATATTCATCAAGGTTTCTACAATGGCGGCCAACATACCCTCTGCGTCTTCCATGGTTTACAACATTGTCAGTGGTCGAAGCAACTAGTATCTGTGGCATCGGTGCTCAGATGCACTTCTCATCGAGTGATTAGTACTTTATGTGACTGCAACGGCCGACAGGAGAGTCACTATGTTCTCCACGGGGCACTTCGTCGGTGGTCAGAGCAGTTGTTCATTGTGGCATTGGATGGATAGTTGACTAGGCAACCACAACTATGGTTCACCTTCATTAAACGTTTTCCGACCGGTGATCCAATCCACTAATTCCTTCTGATGTTTATCGACGACCCGTATGACTAACATTTCTCGGTGGCCGATGATCTCGTGCCTTAGAGAAATTTTTGAAAATGTCCTGCCTTGTCTTCCGCCGCATTTACAACTTGCTCCTTCAGGAATTGGCGATGTAATCAACTAATCATCGCCGATCACTAATGATTTTATGACTTAGAAAAATTTCCAAAATTTTTTCTTTAGTCTTCTCTTCTACTGCTTCATCGGTTCAACCATCTCCTATTCTTCGCCGATCGTCAACAATCAAAACATCAAAGGTTCTTTCCACTAAGTGGAGACGAAATTTCAGCGGTCTTCGGCTGGGCTCTACTGAAATTGTGGCTCCCCCATCCTCTATCCTCCATCGACAGCTGGCGAACCTTAGCGAAATTGTGAAATTTTTCTGCTAGCTGTCCTCCGTCGGGTGGTCATCAGACTAATTCTTTTGCTCTGTCGGAAGAACTTCTCATTGAGTTCTTCGATGCGATGACAATTTTAACACTTAAGCAAAATTTTGCAAAACCTTCTGCCATCGGGTGGGCTTCAAACTAACACTTCCGCTGTGTCGAAGGAACTTCGCACTAAGTTCTTCAATAGGACAACAATTCTGGCCCTTAGAAATTTTTTGTGAATTTGCTTGTCATCACCTGTTTCTCTTGGTTTCTTCTGGGCAGTAGGCAACCTACCTCCTGCCTCTATTGACTATTTCTCATGGTCCTCTACGGCCTAAATGCTGCAACATAAGCTCTGTCACTGCATATTCATAGCCCTTCAGGCCCATGCTACAACCAGAGCTCTGACACCACACTGTAACGTCCCGGACCCTCCAACCAGCGAAGAGGACGCTACCATACATCAATCATTCAGGAACCTAGCCCCATGAACATGAACATACATACATATCATGCTGAAGCAAGATAATTAAAAACTTAAAACATACTACGAAGCATAAGCATTCATATACACAATGGAAGAAAAACATCTCAATCAACATTGAACATGTACATCATCATTCATCAATAATAAATATGATTGCAGACACAAGTTAGGAAAGAATACTTATCTTATAAAGAACTTGACTTGCAACTAGCTACAATGCTACAATGTTCCACCCAACCATAGGCCCACGTGCTCTTTAATCTCTCAGCAACGCTGCCACCCCTGAGTCAGGCATGATTCCCTAAGGAATAAGGAACTATCATGGTTACACATAGCCAAGGATAACACCACCAGAAGGATACATAGTTTAGCCAAGTCAACACAGTTGGTTTATCAGATGAAAAACAGATCATCCAAGCCAACAAAGTTGGGTTTATCAAGCCATCCAGGAGCTGGGAAAGGCTATATGCTACGATGGTGAGCCCATTGAAGAGATAAGGACACCTACACCAAAACTAGCCTGATTTCTAGGACACCCACACACACCCAACACAAGGAAATCAGTCCCTTCTTTGCTATGCAATCCCTTAGGCCCTGACCTCACTTCCAATGTTATTCAGGGGTTTTGGATAAGAAATCCATCCCACTAGCTCTGTCTGTGTGGTTCCCAAACCACCAGGTTTTTCAGGAACCTCATGTCCTCAATCACCACTCCCATGTAGTCCGAGGAAAAAACCACTGCGTGTATGCAGCAAACCAGCTATTAAAGCTTTAAGAGGGGTAATCAACAGCCCACTAACAACCATGATCCCACAGCACCCGATTCTGAATGCAATCGCTAGAGAACTTGCATAGGAAGAAAACGGGGAAGGAATAGACTCCCACTATGTACATGAGGTAAAAGACGTAGCCAACCATCATAGTTCAGCGATGAACACCCAAGACATTACCCTGTCCAATAAGGAGCACAAAACAGGAAAAAGGGAACAATCTTTCTGCGTGAACGGGAGGAAGAAAATATTGCATACTAGCAATCCCAAAGGAAAGGGGGAACCAACCCTTAAACAATGGATCATGGATCCTTTTATCTCATCTTGCGTGAGAAAACTGAACCATCAGCGCTGGAGAGAGTGTTGTTGTCCCCCGAATGTAATCGTGTACGTAGTGGTTTTCTCTTCTAGTGTGGGGGTCAGCCTAGTGTAGTGTGCGTGTGGGAAAGGCATGGCAGTCCTGCCACATTCCACTACCAGCATTAACTTCCCCAACCAACAGTAGAACATTAAAGTGGTGGTTGGATGAGACAAGGGAAGGTCAGTAGTCAAACAGGGTGGTGACACATGGCTTTTCCCCCATAGGTTCAAGGTTTAACATCACCCCCTTAACCTTAGTAAATCATGCCCTTTTTAATATGGTTGCAGTGAACATAGCTGGTTTGGTTCATTTAATTAAAATGCATAGTTACATGATTCCACAACTTAATATATTCCATATGTCCCGATATACCATCGGTGAAAATTCCAATCCGAAACATAACATAACCAAATTGATGGTGGGGCCTTTTCCTTTAGCTCCTCACCATGATTATTTACAACATATGTATCATGTATATTTAATGCATTAGGGTCAAAACCAGGGTGTTACAGTGATCACCAGTTATATAAAACATTGAGGCATGTAAACATCTTAGGGAAATAATTTTATTATCAAAATCATGGATTTTATCAAGATGAGTATATAATGGAAGGAAGAGATATTGTGTGGAGCAATTATTTGTATAGTTATTGATGAAGTCACGTCATCTATGGATGCTATAAAGAATTCTCTTATCTAGAATACTATTCATGAATATTTTAGATCTTATACAATGTTTTTTATTGTTCATCGAATTCATATTATTATTGATTGTGACCATGTGTTGATTCTTTAAGTTGGGCATGATTTGGAATTTCATACTCCTTAGAATCTAATCTTTGAATAAAGAGAGTGATTTATTGAAAATGGTTTAAAGCATTGGATATGCTAATGTAAAATAGTTGCAGAATATAGTTATGGGAGGTATAGACAATAGAGAGGGATTTGAAGCCAAAGCATAGTGATTAAATAAAACCTTGTTTCCTTTACATAGTATTGTGGTGTCTTATCTAAGATCAATCCACAATATTAGTTGATGGATACAAACTCCAAAGTGGACATGATGAGTATTATTAATCTGTTGGCAGAGATTTGGGGTTTTCTTTTGCAGTTTTGTTTTACATTAAGAATCTACTCCAACTAAATAAGAAGAAACCATCCTTCCCCCCATTTGGACCGATAAAGTAAAAATGGAGGAGATGGGGAAATTAATGGCATGGTTTCAATTATTTTCTCACAGCCAGAGAGATAGGGAAGATTCACTCACAGTGGTAGCATTTGACCTAGAGAAGAAGATAATTTATTTTTGTTTTAAGATCATTAAAGGGGTTGTATAAATTACATTTGTGGACTAGAAATTAACAACTAAATTAAGGATTCCAAGGATCTAGTTTCCCAGAAATCATTTGAGTTTATAAGTTTGCATTGAGAATTAAGGACAGTTAGTAATTTATGTTATCTATGCGGAACCTGTGTATATTTTTGAATCAGAATACCATGGATCATGTTGTAAATTGAAAAAATATACTTAAGATAAATGTCTTGTTGGAGAGTAAAAGATTGAAAATGTACTGTTAAGGTTTTAACAGTTTGGTGGACATGGTTCTCTGTGATCAAAAGAAGGACATGGTTCTATCAACATTGTCCTATAAGAGTCGACAAGTTATCAAGGAATTGTTTGCATACAACGAAGCAGACAACACATTGAAATAACATTAAATTATTGTGCATGATGATGAGGACATGTCACCACCACATCTTGGGCAATAAATTACAAGAAAAATGTCATCGCTAACAACCAATTGTAATCCACATGAATGTTTTTTTTTTTATAAAATCAAATTAAATAAAAAACCTAAAATATATATCCAACTTTAGACATGAAAAAATTTAGAATATAATAGGGTTGGATTAATAGGAAGTGGTGATTACTATATCTCCTGTTCCACATGATATAAAAAGTAAAAGAGGTAAGAGATAATACAGGTTCTCACTACATTTTTATAAATGTATTTATAAAATTAAACTGATTAATATTAAGTCATAAAGACTTAAATAAAAAAAATTATTGTAAAAATGACAATACATACATACATACATACATACATACATACATACATACATACATACATACATACATACATACATACATACATACATACATACATACATACATATATATATATATATATATATATATATATATATATATATATATATTGATAAATAATTATTATTAAAATAATAATTTATTATTAGTTGATACAACTACTGCTATATATTTTATTATTGGGGCAATGGTGCTCCTCCTTAATCCTAGAGAATTAACATTAGTTCTTCACTTTGGCTTGGGCATACTACTTCTACTCATTGAACCTAGAGGACCGTCATTCATGCTCCACATTTGTGTGGCTGCCTCACTAATCATACTCACATTGGTGTAGGTGCTCCATGAGTACTTCTATTTTAGTAATGGTTAATTTTCAAGTCTAAGAAATATGTGGCACTAACATGCCTCATCCAGAAGGGATTGGCCTAATTGTGACATTTAAACACTAATTATTCCTCTTCACTCAAGGTATTTTCATAAATATGCCTTCAACTATGAAATATTAGTCACTGCAAGCCCTACTAAGCTTACTCACCCAAAAGTCACTTATGCTACAATAGTTCAAAACTTAGCCAATTCTACAATTTAGCATTACACATGAACATCATAGTATAAGTATGAAACAATATATAAAATATATAATAAGTATGGAAGTGCCCAAACTAGGAACTCAAACTCACTATGAAGAATGTTACATATATTACAATATATAGAAAAGGAGTGCAACTGACCTAGATAACACTCATATACAAATACACAATATATATGGGATGATTCTTATGAAATCCATATCCAATATTGTTTAAAAAACCCCAAACATGATTTCCTGGACCCAAGGAAAAACTTCCAAGAAATCGCTCACTTCCTGCATATCCAACGTATGATGTGCCTATGTAACTTCCTTAATGCACATCCAAACTTATTCAATATTCAAACAATGTTTACTTTAGTAATATTGTTGAGCACCAAGCATGCCCATCTAGGTTGACTACATCCATCACCCAATGCACCCATGTCACCCTACCTCGGTCCAACAAATTTCTCTTTGGAGTGCGGATATGTCATACTACTCTAACCTAGAAAATTAAACCCAACTTGTGCTAGTATGTCTTGCCAAAGTGTATCGATAAGTATTCCCAACCCGTGCAACTTCATCCTACCTCACTACACCCAATTTTTTCTACTACATCTCAATAGGTTATGCCCAAATCACTCTTCTCTGTTATTTTAGACTATGCCCAACATGTGCTACTCTGTCATGAAATATTGTGCCAAAATCATGTTATTTCATCCTAGAAAATTGCACCAAACCCATGCTACTATGTCCTAACAAACTACACCCAAATCATGCTACTCTATCTTTACAGAGTGCACCAAACGCATGATGCTCAATCATGATAGAGTGCACCCAAGTCATTCTACTATATTCCGGTTGATTAAACCCACAAAATACTACCATGTCCTACGAAATTGATCCCAAGTCATGATGTTGTGTCCCAACAAATTGTGCCCATCTCGTGCTACTTTACCCCAACTGAACTCTTGTATTTTTGCATGGATGACATGAATAATTTTTTCACTTATGCTCAAGTTGTGTTTATATCATGCATCATTTCCAAGATGCACGTCAATCCATCATGCCAACTCAATTGTTTCCATGTCGATGTGTTCCCAATCCTACATGTCCAAATCCTACAAGTGGACATCATTCTCCATAAGTAAGTTCCATCTAAACAATCCAACCCAATGGGTGGGCACCTTGGATTCACATTCCTAACACAAAGTTTCCAAGTATCATGCTCCCATCCATCACTTCTCTGCAAGACCATTTTTCACTTAGAAATTTTGGAGCATGTAGTAATTATGCTCCCTCCATGTCTCCATGCACTATGGAAAGCCATACCTATTTCCACACAAGTTAAGTGTGTAATCTCCACACTCAACCGAACCATTTTTGTGCCGCTTGTAATTCTTCCAAGGTGCCCCATAAGTCTATTGAACCCATATCTACACTCAACCATCATTAGGTGCTCATGAGCGTTTGGTAAGCATTAGTGAAGTGTTCCCAACCTTCATCCCAAGGTCATGAAATTCTTTCCTACTCAAAATTATTTTCACCCCTAGAAACACTTCCAAAATAAACCTAGTTTGATGTATTCAAATTTTCCTCCTTCTAGAGTCATATCACATCATCTTGCTACCAAAGAAAATTCATTTCATGCATACTTACTAATGGGAACCCCAATTGTTTTGCATCACCAAGTATACAAATGCATGTTCTCTTTGTTGCAACTACGTTCTACTACTACTGTTTATTCCATTTCCTCCTACTATTGTTGTTTCTACCACTCCCTTCTACTATTGGAACAACTTTCACAATTTTTGGAAGATCAAAACTCTTAAACTTCAACAAAATAAGAACCATTATTCTCAAAGTCCACTACTCAAATTTACATGCCTAATTGTAGCTTCCTTCTCAGCCACTTAATAATGACTTTGAATATAATCAAGAAAAAGAATAAACTCAGATTGCCATGCCCATGTACACAACTAGGTATTCACAACTTACTAAGCTAGGTAGATAATCAAACATTGAAGAAAGATTGCAAAAATTCACCACTCCATGAAATTATAATCCAATGTTTTTTCCTTAATGTCCTTTTTCATAACTTATTAAGATACAACGTCCTTCAACCAAGTATCCCACTTAAAGGATCCAGCCTACAACAAGTACTTTATTGCACCTATACTTCACAACTTTTCTTTCTCTCATCTTCTTCTTCCCCGCAAGGTCATTAATTGTTGTTGAAATGAATCATCCAAGTCCACTATGTCAGCCAAATCAAAAGAAAACCACCTTTCCTCCATAACAAGGGAGGAAACTACGCACCAACTCTATTGTCACCTTCAAACCACCTTTAAATATGCTAACTAAACTTATTCTCATGTGTGCTCAAGGTTTCTTTGAACTCCCACCTTCGTGAATCATGTTTTTTCATGGTTCTGATATGTGTGATTCACTTACTATAATGTTATATTGGATTAATTTTTCATTTCTATATCCTATCCACTTATCCCAATGTGTGCCTCTTTTACCAAGTGCACAATTAAACTCCACACACCAATTTTAATCCAAATTCTCCTAAGTATGATGATTCCACACAAAATAATATGAAACAATACTTTCAGTACTTTTGATTAACAATTGTCATGGATAACAAATTCACATTTTACCAAGGGGTAAAATTATGTTTTGAAGAAATATGAATAGTCATCTTCTTTGTCAATTTGAAGTTCATTCTAATCTAATTCATTAAGTATATGTTTCTCAATGATTTCCTTCACGATCTACACTCAAAACTTAGAACTGCATTGCAACTTGTTGTTCAAACAAGTAGCTTTCCTTTTGTTTCCATCATGCTGATGCTAAGTCACCTCTTGTGCATCAAAGAGTTTTCCAAGTAACCACTGTACTAGCAAAGCCATGTATCTTCCTCCTCTTCATGGAAATCAAACTATCACTTTTTTGTGCATGCTTAATTCTTCTCATAAATCATGCCTTCCTTTCTCGATCACCCCTCCATAGTGTTTGGAATGTCTATTGGTTCCTTAGGATTCACTTCCAAGCCCAAGTAGCTCCGTCTTTTTTTATCATTCTAAGGAGATTGGAAAGTGGGTATCCAATTCATTTCGAACAATGAAAATTCCAATCCAAGTTTTATCAAACACACATATTCTTCTAGTTGAACTACCCCTATGTTCTTTCACTATACCACATAAAATGTAATGTCCCTAAAAATTGAAAATTAAAAAAAAATTATAGGCTAGTAAAAACTACCTAAACAAAACATTATTACACTTGTGGAATATAGCATACACTAGTTGTACCATTGCTTGGTTGTAAGTTGTTCTTATGTTCTATCATCATTCTTTCAGTTATATGTATTGTTGTATTTTAATTGGGATGTCGTACTGTTGTTTACTTCTTAGTTCTTATGATTATACATTTGCCGCATATGTGTCATTACTTTATTATATGATTCATTCTTTCTGCATAGTCTTACTTGTTACTTATAAAGTCCTAACTTAACGTTTTTGTGGAAACAAAGTGGGAAGAGTGGCGGGACTCATTCTCCCATGACGATCTGAGAGGTAAAAGTGTTTACTTGTCTGCATGCTTACTTAGTTCTTCAAACTAAGGAACCTATTCTATTTCATATGCAGATCATACTTTGTGACAAAGACATATTTAAAGAGAATTGGATATATTGATCCTAATAGACCTACTGCTTGTTGTTGCGGTTCCTTACAGACTCAATTTTATAACAAGGTAAATACTAATTTTACTTGTCTGCATGCTTACTTAGTTCTTCAAACTAAGGAACCTATTTTATTTCATATGCAGATCATACTTTGTGACAAAGACATATTTAAAGAGAATTGGATATATATTTGATCCTAATAGACCTGTTGCTTGTTGCTACGGTTCCTTACCGACTCAATTTTATAACAAGGTAAATACTAATTTTGTAAATTAGTTATCACAGCTAAATTTCCTATGTGCTACTTACTCTTCATTAGGGTTTATGTATCATCTTTTATATCTTAGTATATTTATGTTCTATGTTTATTTTAATAAAAACATTAACATAACCTATGTTTTCTATTTGCAGGTTATAAGAATGGGTTAAAAACCAGACCTTTTATTTTTATAAAGGTTAATTATTAACATGGCATATTTCATATGCCATGTTTACTAAGCATTAAGCTTAGGGAAAACATGATAAGGATTTAATCCTATGGTTTAAACTTTACATATCCTATGTTCTACTTGGCACATGGTGTAAATACTTTGGGGTTGTCGCATATATTACCTAGCCTAAATAATACACCAACCATTACATTGTAATATGATTTGGGGTGGCATGTTTATATCATATGGTTGAACCATATACGTTGGGGTTTTAAGATTTGCATGGGGATGGAGGCTAATGTTATTGCACCGATACTAAACTATGGAAAAGTGGGTTTTGGCTTTGATATTGGATACCAGTTGGTGCCATTAATGCACCTTGGTTTTCGTGGAAGCCCAATCTTAGGGCCTGGCTCACAATGGACTTGTCATTTCACTTGGTTGATTGGGGTTTGGTCCTGGCTCTATGCAGGGGAAAAGGAGGCAACTGTTGGTTTTATAGAGGTAAGATTTGTTGGTTTCATGATAGCAGTTGATGTTTATCTTTTTGCTTGTAATAGTCCATACTTCTCATCCTGGTTTCACTTGGGTGTTTTACAGGTTCCAAGGGTTGGTGAAGGATGGCGTAGCTCTATCTCTGTCGTTTGGTTTGAAGGTGGTCCCAAGTTGTAAGGTAAGCCTGCCAAAAAAGCCTACAATTGTTTTCTCTCGTCCTATCTACATTTTTTTTTCGTCATTTGGGTTTGGGCCTCTCTGTGGCATTTTTATGAGCCTTCAAGCCTCTGTTAATAGACTTGGGTTTTTATATTTATTAATGATGTCAAGCCGTGGAGCGAATCCTAGTGCCCTTACAGGCCTGGCGTGATTATTTTTTATGGTAATTTGTTACTTTGGAAATTGGGGCTTTCATGCCTCGGCAACACCATTGCTTGCAATGGTGTCGTATCCCAAGGCGTGACTATGTAATACTTGACTTTGTGATTTTGGCATTCCTGTGCATAATATATACACTGCGTTTATGAAATTGGCCATGGTTATAATCGTTACTGTGTATGTGTTGAAATTATGTCCGCTATTGGTTTATTATGGTGGTTTATAAAATGGCATACGCCTTCATTTATGGACTGTGTGTTAAGTGTTTATATTTAGCTATAATTGTTGACAGCATTGGGTTGAGGCCTTGCCGTGAGTGGCATGAGCCTTTCCTAAAGTGGCTATGATAGCTCCAAATGGGTTGCATTACAATCATTATTTCATTGATTAGAAAATAATATGGGTTGTGAAGGAGCTAGGGGTATAACCCACGATAGCCTTCATCACTATAGGGGAAAACGTTGACAGTGCTCATTTGTTGTTTATATAAACTGTGTATTTTATTTTATAAGTCATGGCTTAAGCCAATACTATGTATGGATTAATGAGGGTCTTACGACCTCTTATGTAATGATTCATTGCGTTGATTTATTATCCTATGTGTTTATTTGATTTCGACGAGGCCACAACTTACTGCGCAGAGGCAGAGATTAAGTCTTACGACTTAGATGTAGCTTAATGGCTTGTTATTAATAATATTGTGGTTATTATAATATGTAGTCCGCATACGATGTATGCATATGTTGGCCAGAAGTTAATGTAAATGAAACACTCAGGGTTCAACTTTGTTCGTGTTTTGATGTAACACATTGTATTTTTTATGTGGATGTGAATTGGGGCTTGTATTCCCACAGGGTTCGATTAATGTTCACTATTGTAATTATCTTGGATTTTAGTGAGATTTCGATATGGTTTATAAATGGAAAGCGATTCCTGTGTATGAAATTATATTGTGTTTTAAATTCGTTATATGAAATGACTGCAGAGTTATGTAAATGATTATTGTTTAAGTATTTACGTTATGGCGATTATTATAGCCCATGAATTGGGTTTGAATAACCACAGGGGTCGATGTTGTGACCTCTGTTTAAAATTACAGACTTCTTTAATTTACTTAAAAATTTTTACTTGGTTAATTTATAAGTAATAGTTATGAGTGATTTTAGATGGGACCTTTAAAATATTTGTGCATGTGATTATGATGTTATTTAATGGAATGATTTAGTAGTTAACAGGTATTTAATATGCAGACCTTGAAAGGTCTTTAAAGGTTTATTCATCTTAGATTTTAATGTGGAATAATTATAGTGTGTGATTAGTTGGTTAGAATCATAATTTACATTCTATAATTGTTAATGTATATTTATAGATAGTATTTGATTTGTTTACTATTAATGACTATATGTATTTATATATAATATAATAGTTCAGTTTGTAGCTAAGAAATGGATGTATCCAGGTTGTAAGTTTATACATATATGTATTTAGAACCTACTTCTAAGATTAATCTATTTAAATCTAAACATGCCTCTACTCACAAGTGGAATATGTCAGTAGAGTAGGGAAGGCTAAAAGAACAAATGTATAGTAACCTGAAACAAAAACTAGTTTACAATAAACACAATTTAATTAATGAATCTTAATACAGAGACAAACTCAATTGAACCAATCCTCGTGAATACAGCATAAGATATAATTTTCATCCTAGGGTTATAATTTGAGCAATGTAAAACCTAGAAGATATAGACAGAACAACAATTTATAGGGTTAGAAAACACAGTATGAGCCTTTACCTAAAGCAACCAACATATATGCTAGAAATAAGTTATGCATACTAGGATTTCATAACTGTAATTTTCTAAAACTCCTTTAATGGATGAACCTCCACACATTAAATAAATAGTATTAATGATTCAAATGCATATCTGACCTCTCTTTTGATGACCAAATCACTTGGGAACTACCACGTTCCACCCAACCATGACCCATAACTGTTCCTAGTTTTAATCTGGATCTCCCCAAGCTGGACTCCAGCATCCAAGTAGCTTAGAGCTCCTGAGGTAGGGTTTCCTATCTGGTATATCAGGTCTGGATTAGTTCTCCTTTTTCCTTTCATGAAATGTTCTCCAAGAATTCTCTTCAGAGCAGACAAGTAGAAAAATGACTCCTCTCATAATAGATCAAAACCCCAAGCCTTTCCTTGGCTTGAGTCTTTATAGAAATAATTTTCAGTCAAAGGGAAAGTTAAATCAAGAAACCTTTGTTTCTTTATTTAACCCTTTTCAATTACTTTCAGTAATTATTAATATTTTAACTTAGGAACATTCTACTAGTTCCTAATTATACCTTTTAGGTTTTGGATGATTTATTACCTTTACATAATAAATAATAATGGATGGATTTTTTCTTTCTTTCTTTCATCATTGATATTATAAATATATTTAACTCTTTATACATACCATGTATAAAGTAAAAAATAATATAACACTTGCTAACATTTGTCTTTGGGCATCATATACCATGATCCCTAGACTTAATGACACTTCTTCATTAAGGTCAAGTAGGTAGATGATTTATGTTTACTAGGGTAGGAAACTCTAAACATCCTTGCATGTTGGATTTCCCTCATATAACGTGGTAGTTCTTCAGTACTTGATGAGAATACAGAATTTCAAAATTTCATTTAATCACTTATAAATAAGTATGATGAGATAAATATTTTTCCTCGAGTCGTTTTCACTCTGCAGTTATTAAATTATTTTCAGTAACACCTAGCGCTTACCAGATCCCATACTCAATGCTTTAATAGGAAGTTACAATTCAATGCAATTCAAAATCTCTTCGCTGAACACTAATGCTAGGATGCACTTGTACGATACACCTGGGGATACAATGGCCAAGGATCCGATGCTCCAGAGCTTTTGCTCAACATCAATATGGAAGGATCCATGTCTTATTCCCAACACTTTCAATTGTCTTTTCATGTGTTCCAGATCTTCTCACTCAACACAAAGGTAAGTACTCATGTGCTCTAGAGATTCCTTCTCAACACAAAACATCTCAGCAATCATGTGCTTCAGGGTCCACACCCAACACAAAAAATCATATATATATATATATCATCAATAATTGGCTTATGCCCAATATATATAAAAAATCATCACGTTCATATACAGTGGGGTCTTCGACCCAATACAAAAATAAAACATCAAGATAATCATCATAATCAATAGGCACATGCATATAAGTGTTAGGTCTGAAATTTAGGATATTACATCCCTCCCTGCTTAGAACAACACCATCCCTGGTGTTATAGGGACTCAGAATGACATCATGAAACAAGGCGAGGTAAGCCTTTCTCATGGTGGCTTCATTATCCCAAGTAGCCTCATCAGCCTCAAAGTGCTTCCATTGCACTTTCAACTGGACTACGGTGTACTTCTGAAGCTACACCTCTCTCTTGTCCAGTATATGAGTAGGCTCAGGGGAAAAATCCCCTTCAGGTTCCACCTATAATAGGGACCAATCAAAAACATGTTTAGTATCATAAACATATTTATTTAACAAAGATGCATGGAAAACATTATGGACTCTTACATGCGCGGATAACGCTAGTTCATATGCCACTGGTCCTTTCTTGGCCAGTATTTGAAAAGGTCCACAAAATCTTGGTGCTAACTTACCGCACCTACCTAAGCTAAACAAGCTTCGTTTGGGTTTTACCTTCAAGTAAACATGATCGCCTAATTGAAAATACTTATCTTTTCTTTTTCGATCCATGTAAATTTTCTGGCAGTCTTGTGCTTCCTTAAGGTTCACCTATACCTTGGTAATCAACTGCTGTTCGAAGTCCATCAACAAATCAGGCCCTAACATGAGTCAATCCACCGAGCTATCCCAAGTAACTTGTGTTCTACACTTTTGTTCATAGAGTAACTCAAAGGGACACATATCGGCGGAAGTATGATAACCATTGTTATATGCAAACTCTACGAGGCACAGGTAATCCTCCCACTTAGTAGGGTTGTTCATGACATGCATCCGAAGCATGTCCTCAACAATCTAGTTTACTCTTTCTGTCTACCTTTCTGTCTACATGTGATAACCCACGAACATTTTGTTAGCCATGGATAGCTCTCACACAAACAAGAGTATGGAAGGAGGTCCATCATTCGCTAAAGTTTTATGTTTAAGCTTGAGCACATCCCACACAACGCATAAAAGAAAAAGTAAAACATAAATCTATATCAGTTAAGCAACTAAAATACTCAAGCATCACATGAAAGTTCTCCAAGAATACAAATTCCTTGAATAAGATGAAGAGATGGTGATTTTTCCTTTCACTCAGCATTCCATTTTCCCCCCTTTCAAATGAATTTCATAACTTATTAAATAGCCAAAGGAGAAATTGTTTTCCCTATAGTGTGCCAAGTTTCCCACAATTAAGGAAGTAAATCTACCATTATTTTTGCTAAGGAAGATTTCCCTTAATTTCTCCATCAAGTAACTAGCAACAATCTAGAGGCATGCGTCCAACCCAAAATAGAATTTTAGGCTCACTAAAATATTTATTTTAACTAAAATATAATGGTTAAAGAAATTATGTATATTGTACACTCAACAAATACTTGTCTAGGAGATTAACTAAAACAATAACTTCTCACCTGTCATAGAAAGGACAAATATTCTTATCATAGGTATTTATATGTCATTTACAAGTTATATAAAGGATTATTCCTATGTATTTACGATTATTTTTCAGTTGTTATGATTATAAGGGATTCTTAAAAACTATAAATAATATAGACATAACCTTTTTACATGTAAAATGCTCAGTCATAAGTCACTTTACTTTCAAAGTAAGAATACCTTCTTCGCCCTTTTGCAAGGATAAATTATATAGACACTAGAAAGAGGATCATATGGGTCCACTAATAATTAACCAAGGGATCATCTTTATCATGACTTATTTCAACTTAGAATGACTCCTAAGCCTTAGGTCGTCAAAGGAATTGTTATATTTCTTCATTTCTCCAAGTGCTCGATGCTCCTTCCGATGGAACAACCCATCGCTTGTCTTAAACCCCATATTCTTATTTGGGTTAAGTACAACCCTCTTTTCGTTTAT
>LPNX010264923.1:138478-153394 GCA_001517045.1 Pseudotsuga menziesii
TATTAGTCTATGTAGATGGTATATCACCATTATTAAATGAGGTATGTTGATGATGATATCGTCCTTTGTATTTAATTTTTAAGGAGGCTACGCCCTATAGTCCCTTAACAATTAACTCCTTAGGTTGTTTTTTTTTTTTTTTTTAATTTTAAACTTTAACTCCTTGACTCTTTTATGTCGATGTTTAAATGATTTCAACTCCCTCTATCAAGGCTTAATCATATTAGGATTAAGTACTAAGCTATGGTGTCTTAGTTGGGATAAGTTTTCAGTGAAGTAGGAATCTCTTATAGGGGTGAACCTTATCTCTAATACTTCCATAATCAAGATGATAGGTAAGACTATGGTATCAAATCATGGCTCCCTAACTATTTGCATTTATCCCTTGTGGGTTTAGTTGGCTTCTCATTAGTTGTGTCAAAGTCTTAAGTCTCCTAAATTTTCCCTTTAGGTAATTAACTCATATAGATTACAAGGATTTGTTTCTAGTAGGGCCTTGGCCTTGAGATTCTCACCAAAAAAAGTACAATAAACATTCGTAATTAAAAAATATTTAGGGTATGCAAGAGGGATATTACATCCTTTCACCCTTACAAATAACACAATCCTCAGTGTTCCTGTTTTCAACCAATTTCCTTCTTCTCCTGAGTCATGTTTTCTTGTTTCGTCTTTTCTGTTTGGATCCCCTTAGATCTTTTCGTATCTTCACAAGTTGCTATTGTTCAAGACCTGTAGTTTCCTATAACAAGATCGGGTTTAGTCCAAAGTTTATTTAGTAAAACATGCCAAAATTTTATAGTTCAACTTAAACATAAACCATGGATCCTTCTGCAATACAACAATTGGAATTTATGGAACATCTTCTAGTCTTTATTCGTATCATAATACCTAATTATTTTTTCATAATGTAATTGATTCATCAGTAAAACATAATTACCCATCTATTGGGAGGACGTATTTTATATCCAACATTTGGATAATTAAATAGTCTTCAACCTGGGGTAAATCTTTCTTTCATTCACAAGTTAAATTCATCTTTTTCACATAATTTTCACTTAGAAACATAAAAGTTACTCACTCCTCCTCTCTGTTTGAGGGGGTTTTACCTAATCGGGTCCTTTCTTTGCATTCAACAATCTAATCACTTGGAAAATTTAAAACACTTTTTCGTTAATTATAACATGGAGATGGAAAACCTTCCCCAACACTTTTGCTGATCATCAAACTCTACCGAGAGTTCTTTTACAAATTCCTATGTGGACTTACGGGATATACTTGAGGTTAGTCTCCCTTTTGATTTCTAGTCAAAAAATTTCTCCTCAATGACATCAAACAACATCCTACCTTCCAAATTTCGATATTTTGCATGGATCTTGATATTGATATCATAACTGTTTCACGATTCCCCTTAAGCCTCCTCGCTTGATTCTAGGAATTCCTTTTCCACCCAGCCTCTCGCTTGAGTCTAGGAAAAGTAAGGTAGAGTTATATCATCAATTTTCTTGCCACTTCATTTTCCTAACACCAATGTGCTCAGACAGCAATCACTTCCCTAACACCATTGTGCTCCCACAACATATCTTTTTCTTGTTCGTATTTAATGTTAGTTACAAATTTTATTATTTGTGGCACACAAACTTTGGTGCTTACGTGATTTCACTATTATTTCCTTGTTCTGTGAATAAGCTTCACATTTAGTTCAAGTATAATCATCATCTATTAATAAACAATAATTTCACCAATTTAATAATCAACAATTCTTAAGTTGTAATGATTTGTACTACTAGCATCATTCATGATTCATACAATCTGTAACCATCAATTAGCTCCTTACTCATGTTTGAGCAATTGAGCTCACAAGTGAATTTATAATCCATGTTGATCATGAAAAAGGTCATAATCACAGTAATATCCTACAATGTGAGTTCATAATAACATAATCCAAAATTAATCCTTGGTTTATAAAAACCTCAAAATCCGACAATTATCAAAAAAGAAAAATATCACTTATTCCTGAGGGTTTTAACTACACTTTTTAATACAGTGAATTTTGTAAGTAACACTCCATTTCCATTGGCAGTGTTCATGGCATAATCGTGCAATGTTAGTACATAACATTATATGACATTCATTCACTTATCATTTGCAAATACTAATAGTTATTAAACACCTTTTCTCATATGCCTTTAGCTAGTTACGAGTGAAGGGACATTGCAATTCTACACAACAATATTGAGTGGTAAGCTAGAGATGTAGAAATCACAAGTGATATCTAGTTCAATATGCCTATTAGTGTCCTTACAGGAAACCTTTATTCTCTTTGTTGGGGCTTTTGTACTTTGAGTAACCCCCTTTTTTAACAGGGACATGCAAGCCATGAATACACGCATGTTAAAATTTTTATAAAATTATAATGGATAATGTTCATTACATGTAACTGTAGGTTTAGAATACTATTTCCCCGAAATCAACCCACTCCTTTCACAAGAATTTAAACGTTGGTGCAACACACTTTATCCAACATTCTTTCAAACAACCAAAATGTTTTAACATGGTGGGATGTATTATATTAGATCACGTTAATTATATATGAATAATTCCTAAGGTGGTAATCATGTAATTATAACTCACCCTTTAACACAAGAACCAAATCATAAAAGCATGCATCGTGATACTTTACGTAATTTTCCCAATGACTTAACTCCAGTATTAGATACTACACTTGTGTTATCACACATTTCATGGAATATACCAATACCCTATGGGGTATTGTTTTGCTACATTTCCCACTCTACTTATACTTGTAGCATTTTAGGCTTGGCCTATAGTGAGCTTTTAATTTATACTTCCCTTTAAATTATGGTCGATGTGTGTGAGTTTTCTTTAACCATATATGGAATGATTAATTTTGAACCAAATCTTATGATAAGCCTAACAATCTCATGCCTACAAAGTTCTTTACATGTGACGAGTGTCTTGAAAATCTTCCTCAAAGAGTGGTGATTTCTACCCTACCCATTACTTAGGGGTGTTGGCACTTTGCAAATATTTACAGCATCAATACTCTTCTCAAAGAATAGTAGACACATGGTGTTCCATTATTCTTATTTATGCCTTCATATATCTTTTAACAAGCAATTCTAAGAAATTGACGATACTTCTTCCTTAATGTATCAAGAGTAAAATTTATAGTCTAACATTTTGTTTTGAGTGTGTAAACATAAACATAAAACTTACTACAAGATGAAAATTACTCATACACTTTTGTTGATAATGTAACAACATACCTTTGCCATGACACTTCATTCTTTTATCCTCTTAGTTACCTATTTCTATTTTTCCTTTTGAGGGCCCACTCAGATAACTTATTTCCCTCGTCCATCATTGTCATGCATGCATCCACAAATGAAATCATTTGATTGGTTAGTTTTTACTCATATTCATGATTCCTAACATTATGTTGAGCCCAAATAGGACCGAGTGCTGTCACTTAAACTATGATACCATTTGTAACATCCACTTAAAAATTAAAAAAAAAATATTTGTAACAGGAAGACAACTTATACATTCAATAAAACCACACAAATATCTCTACCGTCAATCATTCATCTAGAGTTTAGTCTTGTTATCAATATATACCTGCAACATTATTAAATCTTCCTGACACGCACATTTTCAACATACATTGACTTGAAACTCCTTAACAAAATTGCGTCTCTCAGTGATTAAAAGTTTCTATTTCAATCATTGATATTTATCCATAATGCATCTATCATCACTGGTGCTTAGTTATAGACCTACCATCCCCTTAAGCAAAGATGCTATGTTTAAAGTACTATCCATTATTTATTTCTATCTAATGAAATAGAAGAGGCACACTTCTATTCATCTTAATAGCATATATTTTACAATCTTCAATCAAAATTTTATCAGTCATGTTGATGACAATATCTTAATGTAATTCCAACAAATTATTATTCATAACCTTAAGAGGTGTAGTCCATAAGCATTTCATTATTAAGGTTCCTTTAAGACAATTCTAGTGTGTCGACAAAAGCATTATGATAACAATATATTTCCTTTATTTTCCTTTCTAAATTATTTAATCGATTGAAAAGGTTGCAGAACAATGTTATATGTACACAAACAATACCAGGAAAAACAGAGCATTTAAACACAAAAACGAGAGAGAGACCAATGTACATGGTTCACCCAATCCATGGGTTATGTCCACCAAACTGTCGCATCAGATAATAATTATCCAAATAGCAGGTTACAATCTGCAACAAGTTTGTTTCCATAATTTATTTCTGTTGAATCTCATAGACTCCCTCTCGGAGAGTATTTCTAACCTATTCACTACTACTATCAACCTACGACAGGATTATTTAACAATTCATCTGTATCCTTACAAGATTACTATAAAACATTCTAGAATCCTTACCTCCTTTAATCACAATGCTGGTACATATAAACATGGAAGGTGAAAGGTCAAAGTGTTAACATTTCATATGCTTAGCTAAGACATCAGTATTTCATTTCATTTTCATAACAAAAGCATATAAACAGGATCACTGAAAGATAGACAAGCACAACCATACAAAAGGAACACAAATATTTATCCTAGGAAAACCCTAAGGGGAAAAACCTAGCAAAATCTTCCTCAATATAGATGGCCCAAAAAGATAAAAGATAAAACTAGCAAGGAGATCAAAGCCTGATCCTCCTCCTTCTCTAGCTACTTCTCTTCTCCACTAATGCGCTACACAAGTGAGAGTGTGTGCTCAAATGAGGAGAGCTACACCTCTATTGATATTCATTCGTTCACTTGAATTAACTCATCCTACATGTAGGCCTGAGTTAATCATGTAGGCTCGAGTTACACATGTAGGCTCAAGTAACCACATTGGGGTGCTAATGACCCACCTTTACAATTAGAGGGGACAACCTCATGACTCTTATTAGTTCTTCCGATTAGAAGCATCGGAGTACAAGATAATACAAGTGGTTCTCCCAGTAGGACCATCGGGGACCACAAAAGATACATATAGAATATTCTTCGAAGTTACAATATTTCAACACTCCCCCTTAACGAGAAGGGTATTCTACAACAACATCAACAACAACAATAGTAGGAGAGAGATAGAGGACATCATCAGCATCATCAGGGTAACACATCTATAAATCATTGGAATCTTTCCAACATTATGTAGTCTTCATCTTCAATATTCAGTCTTCATCATCATTAATACTTTGACTTCTTCAATCAGCAACGGCTTCAGCACTTTGACCTTTCGATCAGCAACATCATTTTCAGCACTTTTACCTTTTGATCAGCAACATCATCTTCAGCACTTTGACCTTTTTATCAGCATCATCTTCAGCACTTTGACCTTTCAATCAGCAACATCATCTTCAGCACTTTAACCTTTCGATCAGCAACATCATCTTCAGTACTTTTACCGTTCGATCAGCATCATCTTCAGCACTTTGACCTTTCGAACAACAACATCATCTTCAGCACTTTGACCTCTCGATCAGCAACAACATCATCATCATACTCTGATATTTTGATTAGGAACATCATCATCATCATACTCTGATATTTCAATCAGAAACATCATCATCAAAACATCATTATTATCAAAACATCAACATCATCAAAACATCAACATCATCATCATCAAAACATCAACATCATCCTTCCTTTCGGAATTACAAGATCAACATGTCTGTGGTACTCAGACGATCCTTCCTATCAGAATTACGGGATTTAGGTCTTTACGGAGTTACTAACGATCCTTCCTTTCAGAATTACGGGATCAACACATCTGTGGAACTCAGACAATCCTTCCTATTGGAATTACGGGATCAAGTCAATGATCCTTCCTTTCAGAATTATAGGATTTAGTTCTTTACGGAGTTACTAACGATCCTTTCTTTCAGAATTACAGGATCAACACAGTTGTGGAACTCAGACAATCCTTCCTGTTGGAATTACAGGATCAAGTCTTTACGGATCTACCAATGATCCTTCCTTTTGGAATTAAGGGATTTAGGTCTTTACGGAGTTACTAACGATCCTTCCTTTCAAAATTACGGGATTTAGGTCTTTACGGAGTTACTAATGATCCTTCCTTTCAGAATTATGGGATCAATACATTTGTGGAACTCAGACAATCCTTCCTATTGGAGTTACAGGATCAACACATCTGTGGAACTCAGACCATCCTTCCTATTGGAATTACAGGATCAATTCAATGATCCTTCCTTTCGGAATTACGGGATTTAGGTCTTTACAAAGTTACTAACGATCATTCCTTTCGAAATTACGGGATCAACACAGATGTGGAACTCAGACAATCCTTTCTCTAGGAATTATGGGATCAACACACGTTCTCGAGTACCGAATTCACCGGATCCATTCTAAACCGAAGTTCAAGGATGATACAATCCTACCACATTCAAGGGGACTGAGATATCTAGATAGATTTTGAACCGAGGTTCAAGGATGATGCAATCCACCACTTTCACGAGGGCCGAGACCTCTGGATACATTTTGAGCCGAGGTTCAGGGATGATGCAATCCTACCACTTTCACAGGGGTCGAGACCTCTGGATACATTTTGAACCGAGGTTTGGGGATGATGCAATCTTACCACTTTCATGGGGGCCTAGAACTCCGGATACATTTTGAACTGAAGTTCAGGGATGATGCAATCCTAACACATTCATGGGGGGCGAGACCTCTGGATACATTTTGAACAGAAGTTCAGGGATGATGCAATCCCACCACATTCATGGAGACCAAAGTCACTGGATCTATTTTGGACAGATGTCCCAGGATGATACAATCCCTCTTCATTCTCGAGGACCGAGGTCACCAGATCACTTTAGGGAATATGCCCAGGGATCATACAATCCCACTTCATTCTCGAAGACCGAGGTCTCCGGCTCACTTTTGGGAAAGTGCCTAGGGATGATACAATCCCACCACATTCTCGATGACCGAAGTCACTGGATCACTTCTGGACATATGTCCCGGGATGATAAAATCCCTCTTCATTCTCAAAGACCAAGGTCTCTGGGTCACTTTAGGGAAAGTGTCCAGGGATGATACAATCCCACTGCAACATCACTACTCCAACTTTCAGGGAAGGTCTTTCTGAACTACACCAAGCTTGTCTTGAAAGTGTTCAAACTTTACCCGAGACAGAGGCTTTGTTAGCGCATCATCTAAACTATCTTCATCTACATCTTCAGTATGTGAATACTAAACTATCACCATCTGTATCTCCAGTATGTGAGTACTGAAAGCATCATCAGGTCACCATCATCTGCATCTACAGTATGTAAATACTGAAACATCATCTATATCTTCAGTATGGGAATATTGAAATCATCATCATCTCTATATTCAGTATAGAAATACTGAATCACCATCATCTGTATCCACAGTATGTAAAATACTAAAACATCATCATCTGCATCTTTATCTTGAATGTAGAAATACTGGATTTCTATGTGTTACGATGGAACACAGGGTTCTCTGTTATCACAACTCTCATTATCACATAGAATCAATGTAGTATCCATCTTCAGGTCAAAGAGACCTGATATCAACTTCCGAAGCCATATGGCTTCACAACTTAGTAGAGCAATCTGCTATGTATTCTACTTCAGCCGAGCTAAGAGAAACACTGGACTATTTCTTGCTAAACCATGAACTCATAGCAGACCCCAAACAAAAGCATCTACCCGATGTGCTTTTCCTGTCTGAGATACTTCCAGCCCAATTTGTATCTGTGTAGCCATACAAACTATACTCATGGATACCATCATAATATAAACCAAAGTCTATAGTCCCTTTCAGATATCTCATCACATGTTTTGTAGTTACTAGGTGAACCCATCTTGGTTGAACAAGATATTGACTTAAGGTGTTCACAGCAAAACAAATGTCTGGTATGGTATTTTTTAAGTACATAAATGACCCAATGATCTGTCTGTAATGAGTCATATCCACTAACTCTGATGAGTCATCAGCTAACAGCTTCAAGTTGGAGTCCATGGGTGTGGCCATGACTTTGCATTCCAACATATTGAATCTCTTCAATATCTCTATCGCATACTTTCCCTGGTTGAGAAAGATTTCTTCTAAACTTTGCCATACTTCCAGAGCTAGGAAATAATGCATTAACCCAAGGTCTTTCATCTCAAATTCTCTTGCTAGTTTCTTCTTGCTTTCCATAATCTGTTTCTCATTCCCTGTCAAGAATAAGTCATCCACATATAGTATGATAGGTTCATCTTATACAACCTTGTAGTAAAGGTTAGGATCGAATTTACTCTTGGAAAAGCCCATGCTTGTCAGGAAACTATCTATTCTTCCATACCAAGCTCTAGGAGCTTGTTTTAGGCCATAGAGGGCCTTCTTCATCTTGCATATGTGAGTCCATCTGTCTTCAACTTCAAATCCTTGTGACTATTCGATGTTAAAATCTTCCCCAATCATACCATTAAGGAAGGCTTTTTTGTACTTCATCATGGAAGCAAATACCATCATAGTTCTAAAGGAAGTGTACCTCGCTTCCTGGAGTAAGTGTCTCTTCAAAATTAATTCCCTCTTTCTTATAGAAACCTCTAGCCACAAGTCTTTCCTTACTTCTATCAGCAACATATTGTATCTTGCAAATCCATTTGTAAGATACCACATTCTTGCTTTCTGGTTTGAGTACTATATGCCAAACATCATTATAGTATCATAACATCTTCTATGAGTTTGTCTTGTCAGGTCATCAAAATATCCTAGTCTTCTGCATTCAACCTTGAAGGTTGGAAACCACTTTATTTTTGGTAAAGTCTCGACCCATCATGAAGCTATCCATCATGTCGTACCATGTCAAACTCAGATGTCTTCTGCAGTCACTCCCTTGAAGTGGAGTATCATCTTCCTTATTCATTATGTAAAGGTGGTTCTATGCTTGATATATACTTGTAAATAGAGTATGTCATGTCATATTCTATTATCTGAGGCAAATCACAAACCTTGCATTGTACACTTGTTCTTGTGGATCCATATGGAAGATACTATGTACTTCCCTTTATGTCTCGAAATCATATCGTATAAATCATTCCCCATTATCAACTGTTATTCTTTGAACATAGCTTCTTTCACAGCATTCTTGAGTTATCTCTCGTACCCATGGTGGTATTCATCCTTCGAAGTGGATCTACCGCTCTCTGAATCTCTTTATTCTGTCATGGTGTCTCTAACCTCGAGAGCTTTAGATTCATGCTTATTGGAGTGAATCTTGAATTGTCATCACTTGTTCTTCGGAACAAGTCTCATCCTTCTTTTCTTGTAGGAGGTTGTACAAGACCTTTCCTACAATTCAAATGGACCAATTGCATGGTTAGAAATATTTCATAAAACATATGCATAATGAAAAATTCTTATGCATCAGGCAACTGTTTAGCCAATACAACATTCATCCATATCTCACGGAAACTTTTCTAGATGCCTTCCATCTCTACCAGGACAACATTGAGATTGTGCACTAATCCAATATGTCAACAAAAGATGTTTCATTCTACATAAGTAGCAATGGAGAGTTGTATATCACCATGAGCTACTTACCCATCACATGCATATTAGTAGTATACAGTCATTAATGCAAACAATCTATCATGCATAACACATCAACTGAATATAATCAAATGCATAACAAAACAATATCGTTAAATGACAATTGAATACTTATCTTTTGTTTGTTTCATGGGTAGACTCCTTCTTGATCATTCTGCTTCATCATCTTCTTCATTCATGAAATCATCATTTCTTATCCAAATGATAACATGGATAAGAGGTTCTTTAAGAATTGAGTTCTTCATATTCCTAATCGCTTGAGGGATCTTCTTTGAATGGTGAGAGCTTGATCTTCAATTGCTCCCATATTTCTTCTTCTCTTCTTATGAGATGAGCTTCTTATTCTTTCCAGAGTATGTTGAAAGTAATTACTTCCTTCTAGCACACATTCCTTGAATGAATGAATTCTATGATCCTGGGAGACCATTCAAGGTGGCTATCACCACTTCTGCATTCTCCACTTCTTCTTCTACCCCTTCAATTTGTTATGCATTCTAGATCTTCAGATTCTTCAACTGTTTTCTAAAAGCCATATCAAGGAATCAAACATATTCAATTTCTTTGGGGAGACACTTGTGTTGCAAGTTGATTCATGACTGAATCAGCAATGATCTTCTTGGCCTTGACCAAGTTCTTCTTTTGTAAGGCTTCTAGCCTCATCTCCCTCTGGAACTGGAACCTCTATACTTATGTGGGTGTCCAAACCATTTTCTTCAAAGAGATCATATACTTCTAGGCTTGGAATTTGTCAAGTTCACCAAGCTTATCATCAAGCTGATGTGATAGATCACTTTGAAATGAGAACCTCAAATGAAAATAGCAAAGGATTAGATCTTACCGATTTGAGATGTCCGTCTTGGTTCCGAAGCTCATTGATCTAGGGTTTGTCACAGAAACCCCAATTTTAAAAAATTGGAATATTTTAGATCTGATTGGATAGACATATATATCTCTTCAAATGGAGCTGTCCAATGTACTCCGTTTCTAAAAATAGTGGAGGGAAGCTCCCGGAACAGGAAGCCCTAGATTTCCAATTTCTTCTGCAGAAATGCTTGTTACCGTTTCTATGATATCTACGAAATTATTGATTCTATATGAATAAAATTTCTCACTGAGGTAACCTCACATGTCCCTGAGCCAACACCATATGTTTCATCAGAATTGGTTTTACCATTTTGGATTTATGATCCTTTTCCCAAGGTGACCTTTTACAGGACTGTTCAGAACAACGAAGTTGTACGGAATTCCACATGTCACTGGTTCATCTTCTAAGTCTAGTATTTGGACCACTAAAATTAAAGTCTGTGCCCTTTCTGGAACATCTTCATGCATTCCATTTGGACCTCTGTAGCCCAATATATTGCAGTTCTCCCCAGGTGTCCTGCTTAGGGATGAATTCTGGAAGAGGCTATAATTCTAACTTGGAGGGATAATATCTCCCAGAACATAGCTAATATGAGGCTAACGTTTGGACACAGTGTACATCAGGATTTTATCTTCGGCCCCTACAATTTTTCGCTCCTGATCCTTTTCCAATATCGGGATATAGAGAATGTACCAAAACTTAGCAGTTTTAGTACTTAGGGTTTTTCTAGCTGTGAGTCAAACTAGGGTTTGACTTTCCCAGAGTTTCACCCAACCAAATTTATTGATCCAAGTCTCTAAAATTCAGTTCTTATGACGATAAAAATACTATTCTGGTCTCACTCAAAAATTCATCTTCTGTAGAAAGCCCTAATTTCCACATCGAAAACTGAAAATGCTCGAAATCGAATTCCACTTCGACAGAAAGATGCGGCCTTCAATGGAGAGTCATCCTAGCATAATTTTGCAGATGGATTGGGGAGAGAGACCCAAAAAGTAAGAAGCCCTAGATTCTATAGCTGTACAATTTTTCTTCTCAGGTTAGCTCTGATACCATGTTAACATTTCATATGCTTAGCTAAGACATTAGTATTTCATTTCATTTTCATAACAAAAGCATATAAACAGGATCACTGAAAGATAGACAAGCACAACCATACAAAAGGAACACAAATATTTATCCTGGGAAAAACCCAAAAAAAGCTTCATCAATATAGATGGCCCAAAAAGATAAAAGATAAAACCAGCAAGGAGATCAAATCCTGATCCTCCTCCTTCTCGAGCTACTTCTCTTCTCCACTAATGCGCTACATAAGTGAGAGTGTGTGCTCAAATGAGGAGAGCTACACCTCTATTTATATTCATCCATTCACTTCAACATCCGACATGTAGGCTCTAGTTAATCATGTAGGCTCGAGTTACACATGTAGGATCAAGTAACCACACTGGGGTGCTAATGACCCACCTTTACAATTAGAGGGGACAACCTCATGACTCTTATTAGTTCTTCCGATTAGAAGCATCGGGGTACAATATAATACAAGTTGTTCTCCCAGTAGGACCATCGGGGACCACAAAAGATACATATAGAATATTATTCGAAGTTACAATATTTCAACACAAAGTAGCATTATAGACCTACATCATGCATTTGGAAGCTATGGAATAGTTTATCCTTTAGCTCATAATAAGTAACTAAATCACATCAATGGTTTAACTAGATTGGTAATGAGACTTCCAAAATGCAAACATGGATTTGCTAAACCCATACTCAATCAAAACAGTTAAGTATAACTTCTAATCATAGCTATAAGATATGTCTAAATCTGTAATGGAACTCAAAAATGAAAAAATGGATTCACTATATCCATACTCAAACAAAACAACCAGTATATCTATGATCTATCTAGATGTGGAATGAAACTCTAAAACGCAAACCGGAATTCGCTAGACCCATACTTAGTCAAATAAAAAGTTGTCTTTATACAGCTAGATCCCATCTACATATCATCTACGGTTCTGTAGTGGAATCCAAACACAAACAATGATTTGCTAGATCCAATACTTAATCAAATACACAGTCATATTTATACATCTAGATTCACATCTACGGTTATGTGGTGGAATCCAATAAGAAAATGGGTATTTTCTAGATCCATACTTAATCAAATACACAATTGTATTTATAGATATAGATCCAATCTACATCCCATCTATGGTTATGTAGTGGAATTCAAATGAAAACAAGGTTTTGCTAGATCCAATACTTAATCAAATACACAGTCATCTTTATACATCTAGATTCACATCTACGGTTCTATGGTGGAATCCAAAAAGAAAATAGGGATTTGCTAGATCCATACTTAATCAAATACACAGTCATCTTTATACATTTAGATTGACATCTATGGTTTTGTGGTGGAATCCAAAAAGCAAATAGGAATTTTCTATATCCATACTTAATTAAATACACATTCATCTTTATACATCTAGATTAACATCTATGGTTCTGTGGTGGAATCCAAAATGCAACCAAGGATTCGCTAGATCCATACTTAATTAAATACAAAGTCATCGCTATACATCTAAATCACATCTATGATTTATATGGTCCTCTTGATAACACCAATAAATATTGTGAACCTATAATACAAGTGAGGAACTTCGCATTGCCATCCACAAATCCTACAAAAACATAGTAATGGATGCGGTTAACCTATACAATTTGATGGAATAACTTATGGGCATTGAAGAGGAGATGTTTTTATTTGGAATGATATGATAATCACACCAGAGAGATCATATTATCAGAATAAACAAAGAAGAGAAACCAAAAGTTCCCCGCGGCTATTAACTTCTATATTTATATATCATGAATAGAAAATCAAAGACGTCATAGTATCCTTGAACCGAGATGTTTGTTGTTGATGATCTGTGGATTGTAGGGGCTCCTCTGAAAACTAACCATTGGTTGTTGATGAAGGGGAAAATTAAAGGAGAAAACCCCATATTGCCCAGATAATTTGTAGCAGAAGATGAATAATAAAAATATTGCTTCGAGGAAGGTATAGACTCATTTAACTTTCAGAGGGAGAGATCATATTTCCCACTTTCAGTGTAGGTAGAGAGGGTCATGGTTCACACAGAATCCAGGTTTCCCAATGCAATCCTCAGTTCCTAAGCTCCAACATGTTAACTGGTCACGCGCTCCTCAAACAGAAAACACAGATTGCTCCATCGATGTCGGTTATGGATGGTTGAGGTTATGGTCGCACTTGTCACGATGAGCATCACACTAACAAGAACTAGTAATTTAACCCACAAATTTTTTTTCAGCCATGGATAGCTCTCATGCAAAGAAGACTACAAAGGGAGGTCCATCATTTGCTAAAGTTTTCTCTTTACACTTGAGCACATCCCACACAACCAGTAAAAGAAAAAGGAAAACCTAAATCTATATCGGTTAAGGAACTGAAATAGTCAAGCATCATACAAAATTTCTCCAGGCATATAAATTCCCCGAATGAAATGAAGAGATGGTGATTTTTCCTTTCACTCAGCATTCCATTTTCCCCCCTTTCAAATGAATTTCATAACTTATTAAATAGCCAAAGGAGAAATTGTTTTCCCTATAGTGTGCCAAGTTTCCCACAATTAAGGCAGTAAATCTACCATTATTTTTGCTGAGGTAGGTTTCCCTTAATTTCGTTGTCAAGCAACCAGTAACCATCTAGAGGCATGCGTCAAGCCTAAAATAGTCATTCAGCCTCACTAAATTATTTCTTTTAACTAAAATATAATGGTTAAATAAATTATGTATATTGTACACTCAACAAATACTTGTCTGGGAGAGTAACTAAAAAATAACTTCTCACTTGTCATAGAAAGGACAAATATTCTTATCATAGGTATTTATACGTCATTTACAAGTTATATAAAGGATTATTCGTATGTATTTAGGATTATTTTTCAGTTTTTATGATTATAAGGGATCCTTAAAAACTATAGACAATATAGACATAACATTTGTACATGTAAAATGTTCAGTCATAAGTCACTTTAATTTCAAAGTAAGAATACCTTCTTCTCCCTTTTGCAAGGATAAATTATGTAGAAACTAGAAAAATGATCATAAGGGTTCGCTAATAGTTAACCAAGGGATCATCTTGATCATGACTTATTTCAACTTAGGATGACACCTAAGGCTTAGGTCATCAAAGGAATCGTTATATTTCTTCGATTTCTCCAAGTGCTTGACGCTCCTTCCAATGGAACAACCCATCGCTTGTCTTAAACCCCATATTATTAGTTGGGTTAACTACAACCCTATTTTCGTTTATATATATATATATATATATATATATATATATATATATAAGAATGCCACTAATGGGAGTGCTCTA